>OAMR01000537.1:381471-393172 GCA_900205405.1 Echinochloa crus-galli | reverse complement strand
TTAAAATAGTCTTTATACTATTTTATCACTATTAGTGTGCCTGAGCCGTGATCTTTGCTTTCTTTTCTGCTTTCCTCTAACTCTTTTTCTGTTTTTTTTTGACCTTTTGGGTTTCACCTCTAGCCTACCCCAACTAGCTTGGGACAAAAGGCTATGTTGTTGTTGTTGTTGTTGAAGAGCTGATGGGAAAGAGAAACACAAATTTTGTGCAAGCATAGTGTAAGGATGCTCTACGTTTACTAGGGAAAAAAGTAAGTGTAAAGTTTTACATCTTTTCTGCTTATTTGAGTTATTACTTTTCCTTGGTGTTTATCTAAATTTTTTTCACCTATTTTTAGATACTTAAAAAATTTAGTTTCACTAATCAAAATCAAATGATAATTAAGAAGATTACTAAAGAATTTCTCATATTCTTACATACCATTTGTAAAGACTAAAAAAATTGCATTAACTGGTGTGTTTCACATAGAATTTTCGTTATACGCACGGGCATATTTGCTAGTAATAGTGAATTCTAAGTCTGGCGCCACAGTACCTAGGCCAAAGCTACAACATGAACAAAGCAACAGAACACAACTTCGTCCGTCTAACACAGAACAAGGTTATGACGGGAACAATACAGTTATGTAGAGCGTCATTTGCAACACGTCAGGCGCTCCAAAATTCAGAAACCCGGTTCCATCTTCAGCGAAGCATGCAACAGCACTCTGCATGGGAAATGGACCACAATTTCGTAGGCACCTGCACAAACAGGACATAAAGGATAATGAGGTCCGAGTCATCAACTCATTTAATTGGAGCATGAGCAACAGAAACTTACAAGCAACAGGAAAAACAAGATCCAATATTCAATTCCTAGCTCTAACAATCAACTAGTAGGCTCTAACATATGCACTACAATTGATATTTTATGTCGATGTTGGACTCAACTGGAAAACATAACTCATGGCATACCTCATGCTTTCTTTAGCACCTTCAAGAGCATCAGTGCCGCAGTACCAAATAGCCTTTTTGATTGGTAATTGCTTGTCAATGCAGCATTACCAAATAGGCTTTTGGACTGATAATTGATTGCCGTAGCAGCAGTACCGAATTGCCTTTTCGATTGACAATTGCTTGTGGGTTGCGGCGTGCTGGTCAAAAAACCAATGTTATGATTTGGAGTTGGAGAGCATGCTTTCTCTGACACATTACTTTGACAGAGAGCTTTGATATCATATAGATGCTTATCGTCAATTGCATGGCCTGGATATATCTTCACAGGAAACCCCAAGGCTAAAGCTGACCGCCAAAATGGGAAGAAACTTTTCCTTTTGCGCATGAGATCCCATGATCGAGGTAGGTCCTTTCCCACAATCTGCCACAGGTCAATAAAACGTATTTAAGTGTCAGAAATAGCACCTCTATATTTCAGCATGGCCAGAGATTAGTGACGTACATATTTGCATTACTAAGTCAAAATTTGGTATTAGTACCAACTTGCAATCCTGTTTTTGAGCTGGATATGGCATGACTAAACTGCACTACTTCAGAAGCATGCTTAGCAACAGGGCAAGCTGCTGCTACAGTAGTAAGCAAGCATGCTACTGAACTCTTGTAACTTTGTTAAGATCATACATGATTTAATTCCATTCCACAATTGGAGCCATTTTTTGTGTTCAGATTGATTAAGCTGCAAAATCGCCTTCCGCAAAGCATTTGCATGAGTTTACTTAAAGTATAGGCACAAACACAATCAAGGAGGCCATGGCAACTAAAAAATTACATGAGACCTCACACCTCCCAAACTCAAAGTGAACAAAATTTATCTTGACATGACAATTAGAATGAACGTCCACTCCAGCTGCCAGTGTACTCGAAGTTTATTTGCACAGCATGTCCTGCTCTAGGAATTTTTGGAAAGCACAAGAATATAATTTTTAACTGAGGAATACTGGAATAAAGGAACTTTTCATAGCAGATTACAATGCCCAACCCAAACTTAAACAGCAGAAAGTAACAAAAGAAAAAGGGTGGTCATTCACTTTGTTATGGATAGCACTTGTATTAAATATGAGGGTTCTAGGCACAAATATATACATGTACAGGTATTATCAAATACGAATAAAAGCCATTATACTGGGGAAAATAGAAAGGTTACATATACATCTAACACACTTGAACCAACAATCGGCCTGCAATGAAGAAATTTCTTACCAATTTCTCCCCTGTAGCTACCGTCCTAGCAGCCTTTTTCCCTGTTTTTAAAAAGAATTAGATAGTGCTATTTTTACAAACTTATGAAAGGAACGTGTCTGCTAATACAAACTCACTACCATTTTTCTTGGGATTATTGCGAACGGGTGGCGGCAAGTTATAGGGGGAGCTTCAAAAGGTAGACAAAAATAATTAAGCAACATCATGTAAATATTGTAAGGCATTATGGCAAATAAACTATAATCACCAATTAAGTGTAAGAATGTACAGTTTTAGGTTTTCAATGCTGATGCTTTCTCCAGTAGGACGAAAATCATAAGACTTGAGAATTGAAGAGACATGTTCCAGGACCTCCTCATGGGGCACCTGATGAGATTAGGACAAAAGGAAAAAAACATGAAGAAGATGATGTATGAAAAGGTAATATATAGGTAACGGATGCATGCAGGTGCCAGGACAGAAGATAACCAAGGATTTACAACTGTAATATAACAGTTATGGTACCTTTGAATGGCCCTGAATGTATTCATTAAGACGTCCACCAGCTACGGAAATTGCTTCAACAAGCCATAATGTTGATAAAATATACTTCTCCTTCACCTTCTGGTGCTCCCTCTTGTTAGGAACCATCTCCAATTTTACAGCATTGTTGTGCTCAGCGATATATTTGATGATATAACTAAACCCATCTGGCTTTCTGTCACCATTTCTCTTGCAGGAACGGCTACCCTGGATATGCCCTTGAGCTGCCAGGAGCAACACTGCAGTATGGATAAGTTTCCCCTGCCTTATGTAATTGCAGATCTCACCGATCAGATCATTTGTGTGCTTAGCTAGCAGTCTAGTTGTATCCAAGAAGATCTTCTGAAATAAGGAACAACAGAGAAGAAAAAACACCAAGTATTTTCAGCATTTGCAAGCAAGCAGGTAGAGCAGATTAACAGGTAGGGCAGGTTGACTTCCAAGATCTTCTGAAATAAGGAACAACAGAGAAGAAAAAACACCAAGTATTTTCAGCATTTGCAAGCAAGCAGGTAGAGCAGATTTGGTAGGGCAGGTTGACTTCCAACTTTATGACATTCTTTAATGATCCTTATAAGCACTACCTGAAGGAAGGCTGGGCGGAGTTGCCATGAATGAGAAAAATGACTCTAGATGACGAAGACAGTTCTAAGGAAACTAATAATTTATTTCCACTTGCTTAATGGTGACAGTGTGTTCATATTTATGTGAGGCAACTGTAAGATCTGTCACACAGCCTGTCACGTACAGAGATCCGATTGATCCTGAACCCTAACAGTCCGACCTCGCCGACGGCGGCAGCCGGGCCACAAGAGCAGGAATAGAAGGGGCTAACCCTAACAGATTGATATTCTCACTGCTTCCCTTCAATTGGTACATCTACTTTACATCTAAGAAAGAGATTTGATCTTATCCCTAACCTAATCCTAATGGGCCTGGCCCAATAGAACCAGTCGGCCTAACCGACTGCCTATGACACAACCTAAATTGGGATACAAAATCTGACTTGACCTATCCTCTAAGAAACTAACAAACGGAAACCAGTCACACATGATACAATGTCACGTTAATTCTCAACATGCACAGCAGAATTAGGTAGCACTTCCAAGGAAAAAGGAAATCAACATACAGAATTGCTAATAATTTTTTCTTGATTAAAAACTTAAAACATGTACCAGCAAATGACCACATACAACAAGTAATATTAGAGAACTATTTAGATTTTAACAAAGTCTAGATGTTTCTGAGAAAAAAAAAACAAAGTAAAGTTGTAAGGATGCCTGGTTGTCAAGTAATGTTATATCAGAACATGTACCAACAAAAATATACAAAAAAGTAACGTAAGGAAACTATTATGTCTTTGACAAAGAGTACGAATACCCAGTCATCAAGCACATCCCTTGTTGGATAAGCCTTGCACTGTTTGGTCTTTGTGGGGCTGGTCCTTTTGTGGGGCTACTGCTGGTCCCTTTGTTCAGGACAGCAGGTAGGCAGTTAGGCAGTTACAGTCCTTGGTCTTTGACTGCTGCTGGTCCTGGTGTTTAGGACAACAGTTAGCATCTTTGTACAGCTAGTCTTGCTGGTCCTGTAGGGCTGCAACGCATGGTATGCTTGCAGCTATGGAAGGACAGCATCTTGGACTAGTTAGGACAGTAAGTGCTGGTGGTTTTTGCTGCCCACTTGGACAGCATCTTAGACTAGCATATTAGAATATGCTAGGGGCTGGTTCAGCCTATAAATATGTATCCCCAACCCCTTGGGTTGGCATCGCATTGTGAAGAGAAAACAGAAAAATTGCCCCAACTTCGAGTGTGATCCTCTCTAGAGGAGAGTAACCATTGAGCTACTAACAACTGGTATCAGAGCCGTTCTTTCCTGCAGCCTAAAGATTTCTTGCTCTACTCCCTCTCCAGCCCACAAACAGCCCCAAACAGAGGCAGCAACACCTGCTGCCCCTGTCCAATCCCCTCCACCTGAGCAGACGAACAGCAGCTCAGCGAGCAGCAGCTCGTCTGATGGAGGTTCCTCCAGGCGCAGCAGCAGCCCCCATGCAGCGCGCCAGGTCCGTAGGACCCTCTCTGCACTCGGTCGTTGTCATGAATTCCAGCTTTGCTTGAAGGCACAAAATTAGAACAGTACAAACAATAAAAAAATATGACATTCTTGAGTATACTTCTTCAGTGCCTATGTATTAACAAAATTAGGACCTTTCACTCAAGTTTTGTGCCTGCAAGCAAAAGTTAGCATCTTTGTCCTTGGTCTCTTTTGGGGCTGCTGCTGGTCTTTGTGTAGGACAGCAGTTAGCATCTTTGTCCTTGGTCTCTTTTGGGGCTGCTGCTGGTCTTTGTGTAGGACAGCAGTTAGCATCTTTGTCCTTGGTCTCTTTTGGGGCTGCTGCTGGTCTTTGTGTAGGACAGCAGTTAGCATCTTTGTCCTTGGTCTCTTTTGGGGCTGCTGCTGGTCTTTGTGTAGGACAGCAGTTAGCATCTTTGTCCTTGGTCTCTTTTGGGGCTGCTGCTGGTCTTTGTGTAGGACAGCAGTTAGCATCTTTGTCCTTGGTCTCTTTTGGGGCTGCTGCTGGTCTTTGTGTAGGACAGCAGTTAGCATCTTTGTCCTTGGTCTCTTTTGGGGCTGCTGCTGGTCTTTGTGTAGGACAGCAGTTAGCATCTTTGTCCTTGGTCTCTTTTGGGGCTGCTGCTGGTCTTTGTGTAGGACAGCAGTTAGCATCTTTGTCCTTGGTCTCTTTTGGGGCTGCTGCTGGTCTTTGTGTAGGACAGCAGTTAGCATCTTTGTCCTTGGTCTCTTTTGGGGCTGCTGCTGGTCTTTGTGTAGGACAGCAGTTAGCATCTTTGTCCTTGGTCTCTTTTGGGGCTGCTGCTGGTCTTTGTGTAGGACAGCAGTTAGCATCTTTGTCCTTGGTCTCTTTTGGGGCTGCTGCTGGTCTTTGTGTAGGACAGCAGTTAGCATCTTTGTCCTTGGTCTCTTTTGGGGCTGCTGCTGGTCTTTGTGTAGGACAGCAGTTAGCATCTTTGTCCTTGGTCTCTTTTGGGGCTGCTGCTGGTCTTTGTGTAGGACAGCAGTTAGCATCTTTGTCCTTGGTCTCTTTTGGGGCTGCTGCTGGTCTTTGTGTAGGACAGCAGTTAGCATCTTTGTCCTTGGTCTCTTTTGGGGCTGCTGCTGGTCTTTGTGTAGGACAGCAGTTAGCATCTTTGTCCTTGGTCTCTTTTGGGGCTGCTGCTGGTCTTTGTGTAGGACAGCAGTTAGCATCTTTGTCCTTGGTCTCTTTTGGGGCTGCTGCTGGTCTTTGTGTAGGACAGCAGTTAGCATCTTTGTCCTTGGTCTCTTTTGGGGCTGCTGCTGGTCTTTGTGTAGGACAGCAGTTAGCATCTTTGTCCTTGGTCTCTTTTGGGGCTGCTGCTGGTCTTTGTGTAGGACAGCAGTTAGCATCTTTGTCCTTGGTCTCTTTTGGGGCTGCTGCTGGTCTTTGTGTAGGACAGCAGTTAGCATCTTTGTCCTTGGTCTCTTTTGGGGCTGCTGCTGGTCTTTGTGTAGGACAGCAGTTAGCATCTTTGTCCTTGGTCTCTTTTGGGGCTGCTGCTGGTCTTTGTGTAGGACAGCAGTTAGCATCTTTGTCCTTGGTCTCTTTTGGGGCTGCTGCTGGTCTTTGTGTAGGACAGCAGTTAGCATCTTTGTCCTTGGTCTCTTTTGGGGCTGCTGCTGGTCTTTGTGTAGGACAGCAGTTAGCATCTTTGTCCTTGGTCTCTTTTGGGGCTGCTGCTGGTCTTTGTGTAGGACAGCAGTTAGCATCTTTGTCCTTGGTCTCTTTTGGGGCTGCTGCTGGTCTTTGTGTAGGACAGCAGTTAGCATCTTTGTCCTTGGTCTCTTTTGGGGCTGCTGCTGGTCTTTGTGTAGGACAGCAGTTAGCATCTTTGTCCTTGGTCTCTTTTGGGGCTGCTGCTGGTCTTTGTGTAGGACAGCAGTTAGCATCTTTGTCCTTGGTCTCTTTTGGGGCTGCTGCTGGTCTTTGTGTAGGACAGCAGTTAGCATCTTTGTCCTTGGTCTCTTTTGGGGCTGCTGCTGGTCTTTGTGTAGGACAGCAGTTAGCATCTTTGTCCTTGGTCTCTTTTGGGGCTGCTGCTGGTCTTTGTGTAGGACAGCAGTTAGCATCTTTGTCCTTGGTCTCTTTTGGGGCTGCTGCTGGTCTTTGTGTAGGACAGCAGTTAGCATCTTTGTCCTTGGTCTCTTTTGGGGCTGCTGCTGGTCTTTGTGTAGGACAGCAGTTAGCATCTTTGTCCTTGGTCTCTTTTGGGGCTGCTGCTGGTCTTTGTGTAGGACAGCAGTTAGCATCTTTGTCCTTGGTCTCTTTTGGGGCTGCTGCTGGTCTTTGTGTAGGACAGCAGTTAGCATCTTTGTCCTTGGTCTCTTTTGGGGCTGCTGCTGGTCTTTGTGTAGGACAGCAGTTAGCATCTTTGTCCTTGGTCTCTTTTGGGGCTGCTGCTGGTCTTTGTGTAGGACAGCAGTTAGCATCTTTGTCCTTGGTCTCTTTTGGGGCTGCTGCTGGTCTTTGTGTAGGACAGCAGTTAGCATCTTTGTCCTTGGTCTCTTTTGGGGCTGCTGCTGGTCTTTGTGTAGGACAGCAGTTAGCATCTTTGTCCTTGGTCTCTTTTGGGGCTGCTGCTGGTCTTTGTGTAGGACAGCAGTTAGCATCTTTGTCCTTGGTCTCTTTTGGGGCTGCTGCTGGTCTTTGTGTAGGACAGCAGTTAGCATCTTTGTCCTTGGTCTCTTTTGGGGCTGCTGCTGGTCTTTGTGTAGGACAGCAGTTAGCATCTTTGTCCTTGGTCTCTTTTGGGGCTGCTGCTGGTCTTTGTGTAGGACAGCAGTTAGCATCTTTGTCCTTGGTCTCTTTTGGGGCTGCTGCTGGTCTTTGTGTAGGACAGCAGTTAGCATCTTTGTCCTTGGTCTCTTTTGGGGCTGCTGCTGGTCTTTGTGTAGGACAGCAGTTAGCATCTTTGTCCTTGGTCTCTTTTGGGGCTGCTGCTGGTCTTTGTGTAGGACAGCAGTTAGCATCTTTGTCCTTGGTCTCTTTTGGGGCTGCTGCTGGTCTTTGTGTAGGACAGCAGTTAGCATCTTTGTCCTTGGTCTCTTTTGGGGCTGCTGCTGGTCTTTGTGTAGGACAGCAGTTAGCATCTTTGTCCTTGGTCTCTTTTGGGGCTGCTGCTGGTCTTTGTGTAGGACAGCAGTTAGCATCTTTGTCCTTGGTCTCTTTTGGGGCTGCTGCTGGTCTTTGTGTAGGACAGCAGTTAGCATCTTTGTCCTTGGTCTCTTTTGGGGCTGCTGCTGGTCTTTGTGTAGGACAGCAGTTAGCATCTTTGTCCTTGGTCTCTTTTGGGGCTGCTGCTGGTCTTTGTGTAGGACAGCAGTTAGCATCTTTGTCCTTGGTCTCTTTTGGGGCTGCTGCTGGTCTTTGTGTAGGACAGCAGTTAGCATCTTTGTCCTTGGTCTCTTTTGGGGCTGCTGCTGGTCTTTGTGTAGGACAGCAGTTAGCATCTTTGTCCTTGGTCTCTTTTGGGGCTGCTGCTGGTCTTTGTGTAGGACAGCAGTTAGCATCTTTGTCCTTGGTCTCTTTTGGGGCTGCTGCTGGTCTTTGTGTAGGACAGCAGTTAGCATCTTTGTCCTTGGTCTCTTTTGGGGCTGCTGCTGGTCTTTGTGTAGGACAGCAGTTAGCATCTTTGTCCTTGGTCTCTTTTGGGGCTGCTGCTGGTCTTTGTGTAGGACAGCAGTTAGCATCTTTGTCCTTGGTCTCTTTTGGGGCTGCTGCTGGTCTTTGTGTAGGACAGCAGTTAGCATCTTTGTCCTTGGTCTTTGTGGGCTGTTCTGGCTGGTCAATAGTAGGACTAGGACAGCAGCACATGCTGGTAGTTTTTGCTGCTCACTTGGGCAGCATCTTGGACTAGCATATTAGAATATGCTAGGGGCTGGTTCAGCCTATAAATATGTAACCCCAACCCCTTGGGTTGGCATCGCATTGTGAAGAGAAAACAGAAAATTGCCCCAACTTCGAGTGTGATCCTCTCTAGATGAGAGTAACCATTGAGCTACTAACATCCCTATGTCAGAGTTCCAACTATTTTCTATTCACTATGCTGCAAAAGTAGTGATCTATGCAGGAGGGCCATGAGACGTACCATTTCTGGTAGACACAGAAGATGGATAAGCTTGTAGATATCCTTGGTATCTGCTTTACAGTAGGCTGGGTTCAACTCGTATGGAAATAGATTGTCATCAAGATACTTATGCATACAAGTGTTCTCAACTGCAACATGGAGCGGGAGTAGGTCATTAACTACTTCACTGCCAAATGTGCGTACATCTGTCGATGCGCCATGCTGAAGAAGCAACTTGATCATATCAACAGAAAATATCTCAGCGGCCTGGTGGAGAGGGAAGAACCCATATTGGGTAGCACAGTTGGGATAGGCACGAATTCCATTGAGCTCAGGTGCCTGGCCCTCCAAGACAACTTTGGCACATCGCACAGAATTCTGAAGGATCATATGAAGAAAGGTTTGTGGGGTGATGAAGTCCGAAGCAATAGCCCACATATCATTCTGGCAGAAGCAGAGGAACTCCTGGACATTGTCCATTTCCAGGATGGGCAACAAGCGTGGATAAATCCGGTAGAATACAGAATTGAACGCCTATTGATCCACTCACAATGGAAGGGTGAACCCCAATGGATTATCCCGTTAGAAAACCAACAAAATAAAACGAGAATTTTCAGCAATACATCTTACAGCAGCAAAACCAACAATACTAGACAAGTTAAATACAAAATACTGCAGGACTTGCGAAATTTTATATAACTGAAATATCCGGACTTAAATTCTATGAACAAGTTAATTAAAAAAATACTGCAGAACATGAGAAATTTTGGATAACTTGAAGATTCAGACATAAATTCTATGATGAACTAAGATAAAGACAAACCTTGGGTGTAGGGTCTGGGAAGATTATACGGTCTGGCCTGGAGTCATGAATTGCAGCCTCTGTTTCGCTCATGCACTGTGTGAGCATGAGAGAGAGAGAGAGAGAGAGAGAGATAATGTTATAAATATGATTAGCTGTTGTACCTCCTTGGCTAATGTCTTATGGGAATTGATGTCAACACCCACGGTTGATCCATCTTTACCTTCACAAGAAACGGTTTCCATTGCCTCCTTTCAGGGGATTGTCCCCTCCGGTATTGTCCCCTCCTGTGATAGTTGGGATAAAACAAGCTCAGCCAATAATCATGTTACAAGTCAATATCATATCCTGTTTGGTTTTACTTTGCAGTGTCAAATGAAGCCTTAATACTAGGCTTTTCAAAGGAAAACCAAGTATCCATATAAATTTGGCATTTTATCATTGGGCCTCATTCAAAAAGTAGGGACTGTGCAGCATAAATGAATGTTTAAACATGACTTACACATAAGTGCTATAATTAGCTAAAGTAAACATAACTTAACCAAGCATAAATGAGCATATCATTATGGAAATCTAACAAGTGATTCGTTGCTAAGTTAGATGTTCAAAATCCTACAAGGAAAAAATGATGTTTTAACTAAACAAAAAGAATTTTGAGACAGAAAGTTCTGATTTCCATCATTCTCAACTATCCTTATCACAGCTACTTCATTTCTTTCATCAACTCAAAAGATTTGAACTAACATCAAGTAATAATACCATAAACCTAATTAAGAAGCATGCCAGTAAGAGGAAAAGGTAAAACTAGTGCTTTTGGAGGGTAAGGATGTTTTAGTAAAAGTAGTAGTTTACAGCCAAGCACCTCAAACTGTGTTAAGCAAATCAGCAGGAACCACTTGATTCTTCATGGATCTTTCAGACTAGTGTGCACAGACAAGTTATATGCTGGGGCAGGCGAGTAGACTGCCAACTAGCTAGTATTTTTTAGTCTAGCTTTAGCCAAACATACTTCTCCTTTCTTTTATATATGACACTACTTAGTTCAATTTTGAACTAATCAGCATCATATATAAAAGGAAGGAGGGAGTATATATTAAGGAAAAAGGAGTATATAGGAACATGTGGTTCAAGACAAGCAGGAAGAGTCTGCGAGTAAGGAGATTTGGATGCCATAGTTAAGATACAATGGTACAAAAAACTCTAGTTTTGGGCTCTGTTTGGTTCATGACCTAGCCAGAACTCGCCACAACTCCTGTACCTAGCATTAGACGCTGTTTGCATCATGATGAACTTGCGGCCTGACGCAATTGCTTGGGTGTACACGTAGTGTAGTTTTTTTTCTGCTGCATGTCGCCAAAAGTTTGGCCATAAACTCAGCCTGGCGACGAGGGTAATGAACCAAACAGAACCTTTTCAAAGGTGTAAGATCATGACTTGGAGAGAAGAGGTGCAGAGTGGAATTTCTAAAACTCTAGAAAAGACTGCAGGAATTGTCACATGCATCCATCTCCTGTCTTTCCAAAACCAAAGTATTTTGCAAAAATGTGCATATGCTCTTTCCCCATGTGTATTACAAGAGACACACATATAATATGAATATCAGAGAATAACATGGAGATTAAGGAAACAGAGAGAAAAGAAGATCAGAAGGTGATTAAAAGGCAGCTGCGAGCTAGCGCTACGCATATTAGAATATTATCACAGATCGACTGCGATTCCAGTAAACCACATTTCATTAAAAAAAAGGCAGCTGCACACAGATCAAGAACAACAAATCTTTTCTTTTTGCGCGCGCGAGCAATAGAATAAGGGATCCAGGAAACAACGACGGAGTACTAAACAACCGATAAACACTCTAAACAGAACAACCGGTAAACAAAAGATGAAACTTTATGCAAATTACCACAGATTACTTACAACTCAAACCCACCAAATATCAAAAGCTGGAGACTTTCTTCCAAAATAGAAGGAGAAGAGACCGATTAGCCGTCCTGTGATGGGGGATTGGGTGTGTGTG
>OAMR01000537.1:179002-196674 GCA_900205405.1 Echinochloa crus-galli | reverse complement strand
GGCCAGAAGCAAATGCCGCGATCCCACTGCTCTTTCAGGAAAAAGAACTAGGTGCTGAGGAGATGCTTGCAGGAGAGATATTAGCACTCCAAGAACAACTAGCTGGGTTCATTATGGATGAAATTGTGAGCGAACAAGGCGAGTTTAACATTATGAAGGTGTAAGACACATGGCATACGTAGAACATTTAGATTCGTTGGACTTGTAATAAGTTTCAAATTTGGTTTAAGTTCAAAACTTGTCAAATATTATTGATTATGTGAATATATGATATCTTTGAGCTCTATATGTGCCTGTGATGTGTATATGTGCTGTATATGTGATTGTGATGTGTATATGGGCTGTATATGGGCTGTATACGTGCTGTATATAAAAATAAAAAAATGAAAATTACAAACGGTTGATGCCACAAGCCGTTTGTGATGCTGCAGACATCACAAACGGTTCGTGGCCACAACCGTTTGTGATATCCTCAGCATCAAAAACGGTTGGGGCCACGAACCGTTTGTGATCAAGGGTGCTGGCCTTGTGGAGGCAACGAGCGGAGGAGGGAGAGGGAGGAGCCGAGGAGGCGACGAGGGGAGGAGAGAGTCACTCACTGGCCTGCGGCGGCTTCGAGGAGGATGAGACAGAGAGAGCTTCGTCTTCTGGTTCATGGATGAGCTGGTACAGGGCCTACGATGGACATGGAGTTGGAGTCTACGGAGTACAGGGAATCGAGGCTTGGACGCTGGAGTGTGAGAGGGGAAGAGAAAAACCGAGCGGTCCGAGAGAGATACAGAATGAGCAGCTGGTGGTGGAGAAGACAGAGGAGAGCGCGGGGTGGCCGGCGGACGAGGTCCGACGTGCGGGGCCGGCGGCGAGCGGGGCAACCGGCGGACGAGGCCAGGCGCGCGGGACCGAGGGCGAGCAGGGCCAAGCGCTCGGGGCCGCTGGCATGCCGGGTGGCCGGTGCGCAAGGCCAGGTGCGTAGAGCTGGAGGTCACGGCCTCACGAGCTGGGAGCTTGAGCTTCGATCGGCGGCGGCTGGAGGTTAGGGATGATGAGGAGGGGTCCATATGTCATAGAGAGAGGGAGGCAGCAGGTAAGTCTGAAGTTTTTGTTGTTGTACAGCCTGCTAACGGTGAGCTCACGGGAATGGTAAAAATCCATAACGGAGTAAACTTTCAATGCTACATTTCTAGAGTTGGATCTTTTGATGCTATTTTTCCAAAGTCAGCATAAGCATGTGGAGCGCTGTCAAGTTCCCAACGTCCGATTGCCCCCGAGTGCGTGGCCCCAGGGAGCCGCATGGGTATGAGGGTGACCCCACTCGACCTCCTCCAATTATTGGCTCTTATAAATTTGTTAATCCTTAAACAGTGTGAAAAGTTAAAAGATATCTCTTGTGACCCCACTCGACCTCCTCCCATCAATGAGAACGGGAATAACTTCCATTTGAGTGTCTCTTGTGTCATGCCCGCAATGACGAGACACGAACAGAGTTGCTCAAACTCGCGCAAATGCTTATATGAATTTTCTACGAGTTATATGAATTTTCTACGAGTTATATGAATTTTCTATGAATTATATGAATTTTCTATGAACAACGCATATGAAATTTCTGTGAATTATATGGCCATATCCGGGTGTGTGGATAGGGTGTGATGATGGTGGTGGATCCAAACAATCGTCCTTTGGAGCCGAGTGTTGGCGTAAGGTGAGAGTGGAATCCATGTGATGGATGGTGATGGCATACACGGACAACTTGGGTTCGGAATCAGAACAACTACCGGTCCCCGGCAACAACGCCAGAAAGCTTGTTGGCACTCCTTACGGCCTACAGATAAATCCGCAACCGGACGGATACCGATGTAGCTTTCACTCTGTGAATTATATGGAATTTATATGAATTATATGGAATTATATGGAATTATATGGAATTTCTATGAATTATATGGAATTTCTTTGAATTATATGGAATTTCTATGAATTTTGGAATGAGTTA
The DNA here is from genome assembly GCA_900205405.1 of Echinochloa crus-galli. NCBI lineage: Eukaryota > Viridiplantae > Streptophyta > Magnoliopsida > Poales > Poaceae > Echinochloa > Echinochloa crus-galli. The sequence continues at coordinate 194,687 of OAMR01000537.1, read as the reverse complement.
TATGAATTATATGGATTTTCTAGTTATTATATGGATTTTCTGGTTATTATATGGATTTTGCAATTAATTTTACAAATAAAAGTGTCGGTGGGCATGCAACAATTATTGCTGTGAACATCACAAACGGTTCTTAAGTATTCCAAGGTATCGATTTCCACGGATGAAACGAACCGGATTCTCGAAATGGAGAATCCGACTCCCTGTACCATTGTGATAGTCCCAGAATCAACAGCTATCACATACAGAACTCATTTCAGCCAAATATCACATCCATACAATGATTAACAAGACTGCATTCATTATTTACATATCAGAGTACGAGATTAGTACATACCACTTGGGCTACATCGACAAGATGAAACATCTACGCAGCGGTAACTAGGCCTTGAAGTCTTCATCTTCGGTCCTTCCCACAGACATCCTTGAGCGAAGCACGTAACCCTCCAAAGCAGCATCCATCATAGTTGCAGTTGTACACCTGAAAGCTCCAGAACTGTCCCCAAGGAAATGGGACAGGTCCACGTCACCAACCATATACTCCTTTCTTCCACCTTTATAAGGCGCACACGCAAAACGAGATTCAAACTTTACGATCTTTGACCAATAAAATACCTATCAATTTTTTCATTTTGTCATATAAACTTGACATGGTTGGATTTGTAATCAAACATACTTTCTAATGAGTATAAATTCATAACCATAACTAATATAATATAAAAGAAATGAATAGTCAAAGTATGATTTATGAGACCGTGTCATGTTGTCTTATGCCTTATAAACATGGAAGGAGGGAGTATGCAGCAAGCTTTTAAGTGGCCTATACTAGTAATAAAATATTTAAGGGAAATAAGCTGGGGTTTTCTATGCGCGCAGCAGCAATATAACCAAGTTCATCTCATCTCCAAACACCTTTCCTCACAAGCACATACTTTCCCCAAAACCATCCATCAATCTCACAACCACAGCGGGCTCGTCCTGCCTCAGCAGGTTCCTGCAATAAACATCCGCAACTCCTTTCACTCGCTAGTCGACTCGGTGAACTCCTGTCGACGAATTATGTCGAGCACGTCTAACCGGGGATACCCCGAGGAGTAGAATTGCGAGGGTCTCGCCTAGTTCTAGGAACGATGGTGCACGGATAAAACAATTTAGACAGGTTCGGGCCGCGAGTAGCGTAATACCCTACATCCGGTGTGGTGGATTGTATTGCGTATATATTTTGGAGGGGTCCCTGCTCCGCCTTATATAGTCCCAGGGGAGCAGAGTTACAAGTCGGTTACAACATCCTAGTCGTATACAACTTGGAGTACTACAACAGAATACTTTGGGGAGTCTCCTACTAGTATACGACTAGTTTACCTAGTTAGTTACGCCGTCTTGCACCATAACCGACTAGTTTGAAGTAGTCGGATCAAACATTCCTTGTCGAGTAGTTTAATCCTCATATGAGTGGTCCTAGGGATCCTGGTCCCACAGCTCCCTCCCCATCTTGTCTCAACAGCCTCAGCTGGTCCAACCTCTCATAACCCAAATCAAGGATGAGGTAAGAAAGCAGATTCCCATGCTAATCAGAATAAGCCAGATGATGGATCGTCCGTGACCGTGGACACGGCTATACGCATAGTTTTCACTCTGCAGAGGTTGCGCTTCAGGAACCATCCGGGCTGCAGACGGTAGCATGCTATCTTGAGACACAACCCACAACAAAGACCATAAACAGTAACGGTGCCATACTGTCTCCCTGGGATCGGGAAACAATCTGAGCTAACAGCCGCCCCAGGGTCGTGAAACCTTCCCACCGGGGCCAGTCGGGGGCCTTGGTAAATCAGGGAGAGTACACCGCAGCGACTCCCCCTACACATATCGAACTCGAATCTCTTACAGGTCTGGCACCGCACTAAGTAGGCTTGCTGGAACCCTCCCCATTCTGGGTAGATGGTGAGCACTGTAAATTCCAACGTCCGGGTCATCCCGATACGGCCCTTAATTGTCGGTAAGGCGAGTATCAGCGACAAAGCGATCCACCGCAGCGGTCCGCAATCGGCACCCATTACAGGTATGACCGCCCAAACTCCTTAAAATCATCCAAAGTAACCATGTACCCGCAACAGGTACTCCATAGGACCTATCCGAGTACAGTTCCCAAGCCCCCCGATCAAACGACCGGGTTGTTATCACTCGCCTCCACCACCTAGCTGCACTACTCCTCCCAAGCCACCCAACTCACGCCAAGAAGATCAATCACAACCATCCCAACACATGCAAGCATAGCATTCTCATAAAGTGGATAATAGGTAGCAAGGAAACAAGATAGATAAATGGCAATGCAAGCATATCATCATCATGCGAGTAAAGCGCTAGCATACTAGTTGCATGTCTAATAGGTATCTCAGAGAATGGCTGGGCATGAACCTGGGACTTGTTGCTCTTCCTCTTCGTTGAGGTAGTTGGTGTAGTCGACCGCTTCCTTCTGCGACTCCGGAGCTCCTATTTATGCGGAAATAAAATAAAGACGGGAGCTACTAGCAAAGAAACACCAAAACAGCGAAGCAAAAAGACCCAAACAACACCAAACTCTACATAACGCGTAGGTCATGATTTTTAAAAAAATATAGAAACTGGTTTCATATTTTTCTGAGCTACGATTGATTTATTATGAATTTTCTAAGTTTAAATCATTTTCTGAAAATATTAAATAATTCTGAAAATAAACAATCAGTCGGACTGGGACACGTGGCCGCACCAGGGCGTGCCACGTCATCACTGCTGACGTTAGCATGACGTCATCGTGGGGCTTAGATGGCGTCAGCGTTGACTTGGTCAACGTTGACCAGTCAACGATCAATGGTCAGCGGGGACAACTGGGCCCACACGTCAGTCTAACGGAGAGGGTGACAGGTGGGGCCACGGTGTCAACGTTGTTAATGGAAAAAGAAAAAGGAAAGAAGATGACTGGGCTGGAATGGGTCGAAAGTCACTGGACCGGCCCACGAAGCTGGGCTAGCGGCCTAAGAGGCTGGCTGGCTGGAGCCGGTGTGGTGGACTGGGTCCACGGTGTACCGTGTCTAGGGTTCACGTGAGCCGGGTGCACGGGATCGTTTTGCGGCCGAACCGGGATTCTCTGCGGCAGATCTAGGGCGTGTGGCTGTGGTCTTCCGTGTGGCTTTGACCGGCGCGAACACGAGCTGGAGCGCGGCCGCCGCCGCCGGCGACGGCGGCGGCTGGGGTTCAGCGGCGAGGTCGAACGGGGTTCAAGGCTCGGCTGGGTTAGGCGGTTAGGGATGACAAGAAAAGGAAGGCTATCGGTTGGCTAGGCGGGCTACCGACGCGGCGGCGGCGGCACGACCATGGCGTCAAGCCAGGGACGGCGGCGACCGATCGAACGCGGGGTTTAGGCTCGGCTGGGGGGTCAGCATGCGTGCACGTGGACTCTAGTTCGCGCTGGGCCACGCCACGGCTCCGCGGCTTCCTTTCCAGGTTCACGTCACAGCAGCAGGCAGCACCAATTTCCAGGTATCGACCTTGTATCATCTCACAAACAGATGGACTAGAAACCACACAGTTCATTTTCTTTTATCGAAAGGTTGGTGTGCTACACCTGCATCATCAACAAAGGTGCAAGAAAAAGACCTGTGTAAGGCAGAGATTACAGATAGAGACCAAGTTCAAGTAGTTGAGTTACTTGCCATATTAACTGAACAGATAAATCAAGTTCTCCATGAAATGATGAACACACATACAAGTTGTGCAAGAACATAGAACTGATGAACTGCACATGTTTTAAATGTCCCACTGATTTTCATGTACCAACATCACCTAGAAGCTGCCAAGCTACAACCTAGTCTACATCAGCTCATGTTTCTAGTAGCCAAAGCAACCAACCTGAGCTCTTCTCAAACGATCTTTTGTACAACTGTACTACTCTACTCTTTCCTCACCTAAGACGCAGAAGCGGCGACAAGCCGCTTCAAGCCCGCCTCAGAGAAAGTTGAAGAAAAAACCGGTGAGTGGAAGCATAACATCCCTGCTCCCTGCTAAGGAGGATGTAGCGGTACCCCAGTCTGCAATTGATCATTTTACCAAGATGGCATTGGTAAAACAGACAGGGAATAACAAACAGCGCAAGTCAGAATTTGAGCGTATAACGTCCAAAAGGGCGACACGTTCCTTCAGCAAGGAAGCGCTCCTACAATCCATTGCGAAAAGGGAGGAAGCAGCTAGGAAGAAATTCCTCGAAGAAACCAGTCTCGCAACACAAGACCTTCATATGTTGCAACAAGACACCCAGACTCTTATAGTCCTTAAAAACATACTGCTCAAGATTCTCTCTAGATTGACTCCCCTGTGGAAACTGCTGGTCAAAATCTTGTTTACTGACAAAGTACTCGACCCCATGCTTTTGAGTAACCTTTGATATGGGAAAATAATGTGTCTTCCGCAGGGAATACTCAGGTCGCCGCACTGGAATGAGTGCAAGTGAAACAATAAACAATACCACTGCAAGGTGCATTAACACTGTTAGATTTATGCCGGAACCACCTGTCGCTGTATGCTCCCTTCTCTGTTGCTGTTGCCTAACTTTTCCCCTTGCGCTGTAGGTATGCTGGGCCTGGAACACATTATCATGGGTGCCATAAAAGAAGGACCTGAATATGTCATCTGGATCAAAATCTTCTTCATAGTTATAGAAGCCACTTCTTGCTTGTCTCCTCCGCCTGGCCACTCCCTGTCTCATTGCATTGGGATATTGCTCACTAAACTCATGGTCCTCACTGGTGCCTTTCTGATCATAAGTCTTTCGCGACTGGTTATTGCTTAGGCACTTGAATGCCTTGCTTACCAAATTGAAAGCATCCTCTGCCCCAGGAGCCTTATTCTTGTCAGGATGAACCTTCAGCGATAATCTCCTATAGGCCTTCCTAATTTCCTCCACAGAGCATCTCCTCTCTACTCCAAGAACTGCATAATAATCCTTCTTCTTCCTGATATCCTGAACCATTCTGATATTCTCCTCAGTGTAAACCTGACCAACATTAACAGGACCAACAGATTCCTTTGTTGTTTTGGCATTTTCACGTGCTTGGCCTCTTCCAGTTTTGTCTTGGCAAGTAGCACTGTTCAGGATACCAAACTTCTCAGATGCTTTCAACAAATCATCAAGTGGAAGACTAGGGTCCAATCTTTGAGCAATTCTAACCAATTTTTCTGCACGCTGCCTATCCCCAGATGCAAATGCAGATTTTGCAAGCCTGACAGACCTCAAGGCCTCGTCCTTGTTCCCATCCATGAGTCCAATCAGCTCTGGATACAATAGATCAAAACCTCAACCTGATTACATACGAAACAAGAACACATTTTTTTTGTGGCAGTTAAAAGATGTACAAAATTTTCCAAGCATTAACAAAGCAAATTATCACTAATAAGACTGGCTAACTGCAGATCACCTTGTAATTGCAGTGAGATGAAATGATATCTAAATCTCAGCCCCAAAAGTCAATAGGCATAAACAAGTGTCCAGGCTAAGAATACGAAATCATTCTAGTAATAAAATAAATATTGGGCAGATCTTCTACAACAGCATATACTCACATGAGTTGTGTATGACCTAAACAAAACAGAGGGTACCATTGATAAATTCAGAACTACGCCAATTGAAGGAAATGTTGTGGGCTCATAGGATAAACCAACCAAGAAGACCAAATACATTTATCTAGTGGTTCAGTAGCAATAAAGTTTTTATTCCTTTGAAAAGGAAACCCTGCTTACATTGAATGAGACAAGAAGTAAATCTTTAGCTAAAGAAAACATATTTGCAATCCACCTAACAATATCAACGGAGAATTTAAACTTGCAACCTTGCTCACTATGAATAACTACAATGGAAAGCACTGAACAAGTGCACAAGACCTAAACCCACAAGAAATAAGCATATTTAGTGGGACGTAGCAAGCTAGAAATGAAGATGACAAATAAACTCTCCTAGTCTCAACCATCAGGGAAGAAAAACAAGTTACTTCTAGGCCTCCAATTCTCCATTAAATCAACAACCACATGCATCAATGAGGTCTAGATCTCCAGCTGGTAAATATCTAAGCCACCCAAAGCTCCCAGTCACGCGCATAAACAACCACATTCGCAGTATCGATACCTTTTTCACACAGTACAATCTGGCACTAATCTCTCCAAATTTAGTTTCCCACGCGCGACCGACCCCGACCAGCCACCGAATCGCTACTCGCCACCATCTAACCTCCTAAGCAAACAAGAAACAGGCTCTCAAATCCTAAACAGAACGATCCGACCGCGATAATGGAGAGGCATCCAAAGTCAGCGAGAGGATCAGGGTGCAGCGAGTTACCGAATCTAAGCGGAAACTAGCAAACTGAAAGCTAGGGCTGATTTAGGAGCGATTTATCGGGGGAAGCTCACCAGAAGCGAGAGGCGACGCGAGGAGGACCACGCCGCACCACCACCGGAGCGGGGAGGGGGATGGAGGAGACGGCACGGCGATGGTCGATGGGCGCTGCACTTTTCTGCCAAGCCCCTCGGGTTTTCCTTATTTTCACTATCTGTATGTACTCTCGCTGGGCCAGTGTTTACTTCCGGCCCAGCCCGATCAGGCCCAGGCCCAACCCGGAAGAGATGGACGAGCCACGACTAGATCCACGCGGCACGAATCGTAAAGCGAAAGATCCCCCTCGTCCTCGTCATCCCAAAATTCCCAAACCCCCTCGCGCCGCCCGCCCGCCCGCCGGCATCCGAAGCTTCTCGACTCGAGTCGAGCCCTCCTCCGCCGCCGTCGAGTCGTCGCAGGTGAGGCGATGCGAAACCCCTCTCCGCCCCGGGTGCTGAAGGCTCCCCGTCGAGTTCTATGAAAGAACTACATGACCAGAACAGTGCACGGTCAGGATCTTGGGTCCAGAAAAGACATAGAGAAACCTTTGCCGACTGGTTGAGATTAAAATTGTGTGGCGCTGGAAAATCTCGGGGGTGTCGTCGGCCGGAATTCGGATTGTTCTTGGGCAGGATTTCTCGTTCTAGCCGTGCCCAGTGGTTCTCGTGATGATCTCTGCTGAATAGATTAGGGTTCTTGGGATGCTGCTCCAGTTCGGCAGTTTACCCTAACGGTTTGCTTGGGTTTGTTCGTATTGCTGCCTCTGATTCAATATCCTTGCAGGAACGATGACCCGGCGGAACGGCTGCACGATCTACGTGGGCAATCTCCCAGGAGACATCCGGGAGAGGGAAGTAGAGGATCTCTTCTACAAGGTTAGTAATTGGGTGGATCAGTGACTTTTACAGAGGATTTGACCTTTCTCGTCTGTTAAAAGAATGCTAGATTAATGGAGAAGTCGTTGTGCTGTTAAGTCAGTCCTGTGATTAGCTTGTGAGTACCAAGTATGATATGGGGAGGTAGAGGAGTTGTTAGGAGGGATTTCTGTCTGCCTCAGCATTGCTCTAGTGAAAGGGAGATGCCTATGATGCAATATCGGAGTTGCTCTTATTGGTAATTGTCATGTAGTAACCTCTACTGTGAGTTTTATAATTGTGTGGCATTGGGTAATTTAGTTGTTCTTTAATTTGTTTTGGTGATTGACTTGGGTATGCAGAGTCAGCTACTGCCAATTGTGTTTTGCCTTCTAACATCATCAAATATGGATGAAACACCAGAAGGAATGCAGTGTGGAATTGGCATTGCCAATTTTTGTTTGTATCTCTATTTTGGCAAATGTAACCTTCCTGGATGTTCATTTCTGTTACATTACTTCTGATTCTGCAGTATGGCCGTATCGTTGAAATTGACTTGAAAATTCCTCCAAGGCCTCCTGGTTTTGCTTTTGTTGAGGTAAGGATATCGGTGTCTGCTTTCTGTGAGAATTTTTTGTTCTTGTTAGATTTTCATTTACAATTTATAATGGTTTTTAGCGATGAATTTCAAGTGGACTGACAAGTGATGATTGATGGAATAAATCAATCAATATCACTAAGTGTTATATTAAAAGTTAAATAAGGATTGTCTAAATTGTTCACTAGATTTAATAATCTACAAAGAAGATGAAAGGGTGCTGGCCTTGTGGAGGCAACGAGCGGAGGAGGGAGAGGGAGGAGCCGAGGAGGCGACGAGGGGAGGAGAGAGTCACTCACTGGCCTGCGGCGGCTTCGAGGAGGATGAGACAGAGAGAGCTTCGTCTTCTGGTTCATGGATGAGCTGGTACAGGGCCTACGATGGACATGGAGTTGGAGTCTACGGAGTACAGGGAATCGAGGCTTGGACGCTGGAGTGTGAGAGGGGAAGAGAAAAACCGAGCGGTCCGAGAGAGATACAGAATGAGCAGCTGGTGGTGGAGAAGACAGAGGAGAGCGCGGGGTGGCCGGCGGACGAGGTCCGACGTGCGGGGCCGGCGGCGAGCGGGGCAACCGGCGGACGAGGCCAGGCGCGCGGAGAGGACAGTTGTCTGTGTTTTTCTAATGTTGCTTATAACATTATTTAGGTGGAATTAGCTCATGGTGGAAGAGGCCCTTCTTTTGATCGGTCAAGCAGCTATAATAGTGTTGGACGCCACGGTGCAACTAGACGTTCTGATTACCGCGGTTTGTATTTTGACTTACAAGTTTCATAAACGGTGAATGAGACATCTCCCTGATCTTTCTGTATTTGTTCATGGATTATGCAGTTATGGTTACTGGATTACCTTCTTCAGCATCATGGCAAGATCTCAAGGTTTGATGAAGATATAAGTTCATGAACTTAATTTTGCCTCATAATCCTAAATTTCATTTTTCATGTTCAGGATCATATGCGGCGAGCTGGTGATGTCTGTTTCTCCGATGTTTATCGTGAAGCTGGAGGTTAGTATTCTGTTCCTGATGTGGTTATGCCTTTGGGGAATGGTCTTTTGGGTAGCATGACTGTCATTCAAACTATATTGACTTTTGAGTCATGTTTCAGTATGTCAATGCTCAAATCTAATGTTATTTTTGTGTATTGCAGCAACTATTGGAATAGCTGATTATACCAACTATGAAGATATGAAACATGCGGTATGTACGAAAGTGTTATCTGCATGTTTCCTTTATAAGTTTCAACTTTCAACTAGACATCCAGTGTGTCGTTTGAAATTTACTTTTACATATGATTGATCTAATAACTGAAAAGGGGAATTTTTTATGTGTCTTCTCTTCTACCGTTCATGCATATTTGCATATTTCCGTGAAGATATATGCTGACAACTAGTTATTGTTACCTTGTAGATTAGGAAGCTCGACGAATCCGAGTTCCGTAATGCATTTTCACGGGCATATATTAGGGTATGGGATACCTTCTGTCCGATTATCAGTCCTGAAATGCCGCATCAACTGTTTCACCTCATCTCAGTTGAAATTTAGTATGCTCTCATCGTTTGTTCTAGGTGAGGGAGTATGATGCAAGGCGCAGCCGCTCTCGCTCCAAAGGGAGAAGCCGTAGCCGTTCTAAATCAAGAAGCAGAAGTCGCAGCCGCTCTTACTCGAGAAGCAGAAGCCACAGTTATAGCAGGAGCAGGAGCCCAAGGTACATTTCAACTTTTTGCTCAAATGAGTTGATTATGATATGACACATCTAAGATATTAACATGAATTATTTTTTTTGCCATTTCAGATCGAGATCTGCTTCTCGGTCACGATCACCTGTCAAAGCGAGGTATGAACACTACACTTTCATTTTGTTTTTTGAGAAAAATATGTTATCAGAAACTACATGCAGTTTACAATATTGGTACCTACCAATTACAAGAAAAAAAATCAGTGCCCTAGTTTTTTTTTTCTGTTTTCATTTAAAAAACTTAAAGTTTCCTTTGTGATTTAGTTTATAGCTTGTGCTAGTTGGTGCTCTATCTTTCATAGCATGAATTTTGATTTGCCATGGCTTCAGATTATCTACCAATTGTGTGACTGGATAGCTGTTCTTCCTTGTTGAAGATTTGCTCTTGTCTTTACTAGATTGGGGGCATGTGACGATCTGGGGATTGCTTTGCTAGGATATCGGAATGTCGAGAATGTGAGGATGGTTTGGAACATTGGATAGTTCAGCTGGATTGTGATGCACTGTATGACAAGTGGACTACAACCAGCAATAGGAGCAAGATAGGGCTGGCACTAAACATATTGGACTGGCTTTTGGTATAAATTGAATACTGTTGACTTAATCGCTTCTATTGTGAAGTCTAAATGTCGGCCTCAGTGTTGAGGGTTGTACCCTTACCCCCTCACATATAAACATCAGCTACCATTGAGCCTTTTTTAGAGAAAAAAAAAGAATGCTATTTCATGGTTTCATCTTTGTTTAGGAACTTTTTTTGGAAAAAAAAAGACATGTAATTTGTAAACTTATTTTGAGCTCCTTTGCATTTTTTTTCTTAAAAGGACTGACTGGGAGAGGTACATGTGGACACCTCTTGTGCTCACCTTATGTTCTCAGGACATTTATTTTCCTCATGTATGGGTGCTATTATATTTGGGGTTAAACCATATTCATGCAGCATTATAAACTAACATTTCTTTTGTTTTGAATTCATTTGGCAGATCACCATCCAGATCCCAATCGCCTCATGCATCTGTAAGTCTTGGAAATAAATGATGCTTTTGTATTCAGTGACTTTTTTCCCATGTGACAAGGGAAGCTTTGTACAGCCTGCGTGTGACAAATCTGCAAGCAGGAGTCCAGCCAGCCCAGCCAGGAGCAAAAGTTTGCCCCGATCTGGTTCTCCCGTATGTATTCAATGTACCCCAAACCTTGATACCCGTAGTTGCTTGTTGGTATGCTAAAGTATATTATGTGTATTGTGTCTGGTTGGTTGCAGGCAAAACCCGAGTGAATCAGATTCTTCAGAAATGTGTAGCTGGAGCTAAAAGATTTCTCGAAAGGATTAATGATCAGCACTCTGTTCTGAAGTAGCATTGCTATTCATTCCAAATTTTTACAATGGCACTCTGTTCTTTTAGGAGGTTACAATGTGCTACTCTGTAGTTTGTACTTGACATGATGTGAATGTTTTTTTCCTGAACTTAGCAGAGCAACAGCATTGTCGAGTTCCATAATCTAGCTGAATTTACCGGTAGTAACCTGAGAAACATGCTACTTCTGGTGGGCCATTGCATATACAGTTACCGTTATCCTCCGCTTATCCGCCCTGTTCGTTTGGATTGTTTCCAGCGAGCCAACAGTGTTTTTCTCTCAGCGAAAAACCAGCGCCAGCTACCAGCCACCAACCAGCCAGCAGTGTTTTTCTCTCAGCAAAAACCAGCGCCAGCCACCAGCCACCAACCAGCCAGCAGTGTTTTTCTCTCAGCAAAAACCAGCGCCAGCCACCAGCCACCAACCAGCCAGCAGTGTTTTTCTCTCAGCAAAAACCAGCGCCAGCCACCAGCCACCAACCAGCCAGCAGTGTTTTTCTCTCAGCAAAAACCAGCGCCAGCCACCAGCCAAACGAACAGGACCATCATTTATTGCTGCATCATTTGTGCAATCATTAGCATGTTGTGCTATTGCAGGCTTTAGGCTTAGCATTATATGTTGCATGTGTCCCCAATTTGTCCACAATGATGCATGGCCTCTTTTGCCTGCCTTGAGGCTGTTGCCTACTGTTCTAGGGAAATGAGTATATGATCCTTGTGTTCTGCGAGACTGCGACCATGGCCAGTTGGCCATATGATCCTTTCAGATCCTACGCCTATTGATCTGGCCACAAAAAAAAAACGCTGGGAGTCCATGGTGAGTTTCAAAGTTTGAGCATGTATTCAGGGTATGCATTTTCGATAATGTAAGAGTTTGATGACATGGGAACTAGATTTGCTTGCTATGAAGAAGGGAAGGAGCTAGATTTGATTGCTATTAATGAAGAAGAGGTGCCACTATAGCTTGCGAGGACATCGCGTGGACCTAGTGCTTCGTTGTTATGGACGGCCATCACCAATTGAGTGGGGAACTGGCGATGCATTTTCGCCATGTGCTGTCGTTCTCTTTCCACCTGTTTAGACTTTTGGACTGGACATGATCCCGGCATCTGGCCGCATATCATTCGGCATTATTGACCAACTAACTTACAGAATGCGTCTCTTTTTACAACAGTTTTTTTGTACTTGAGAAAATTTTATTGCAAACTTAAAGACAGGTTACAGCGATGGGTCGGAAATCCATCCCATTGCGTTGCCTGGAGGCATTCTTTTACTGGACATAGATTAGTATGATCTAAATGAGAACAAGAGTACAGGCATGTAGTGAAGTTGGATTGATGCCAAGCTTATGTGCCGATTTGTTAGCTTGTCGTGGAATCTTGTAGTACTTGCTTTGTTGATCACTGTTTCATGCAGTGATTTCTGTAAGAGCCCCTCGGATTCGGTTCTGGAGCATTTGAGATTGGATGTTCCTGGTTTAGGCTGTGGATGAGGATGCCGTTTCTGAGAAGTAGGTGACTTGAGTGAATTACAGTCTTTTGGATATCAATGTTGCCGGCAACATTGCTTGGGTTTCGGCCTGGAGAGTATCTGCTGCCTGGTGTGTTGATGCTCTTATTAGTATCGCTCTTTGTAGTGTAATGTCATGAAAAAAATATTCCTAGTCCCGCTCGCCTTTGTTGGTACCTGTTATGCACTGGTTGAATGGAGGCATCTGTAAAGCATCTTGGACCTTTGGTACCCCGTGAAAAGCTTGGTGAAGATGTGTCTGTCGGTGCTGAAGGTGGAGGTTGCGGATGTATCCTGTTTGATTGCCTGTAGGACTTGATTTATGGACACCTTTTACTTAAATCTGAGGTCATTCCTTGCTTTCCATATGTACCACAAAGAGGTTACAATGTGTTGAGCCTGTTGCTCAGTGGAGTTTGGTGGTATGAGTGAATTTACCTGAGCCTGTACTCCGAGGTCTCCTGTTGGTAGATTGTCCGTGATAATTGGTGGGGAACCTGCAAACCATTTTTTTTTTGAGCCTACCTGCAAACCATATTGCTCTAGGGAAGTTGCAACTGAAAAAGAGGTGAGCATCTGTTTCAGTCTGACCACATCTACTACAATTACTATCAATGTTATCAGAGAATCTTCCTGCTCGAGCCGCAGTGCTCAGAGCCTGTCTTAATAACCTCCAAGCAAAGGTCTTCAGATTAGGTTGCAAAACATGGTTTTTCCAAATTTTATTTAGGAGGTGGAGAGTTTGTTGTGTTATAGCTCTACTTCCAGAACTCCAGAAGTAGGCAGTTGATGTGGGTGCAGGTTAGCAAAATATTCGTATGCCTCTTTGGATGTACAATTACCCTTTGTGGATGGTAACCAAACAAGAGAATCTGAGTTGTTGTGCTGCATGATAGGAATAGATAGGATTGCATTTTTGGCATTTGGTCCAAATAATAAATAATAAGGCTTCTATTTTATCTTCATCCCATGTCTTAGAGTCTGTGAGCCACAAGTCATTTCATTTGGCATTGGCGTATTGAAGATAAACTTAATGGAGCCTTTCATGAACAAAGTAATGAACGAGGCTGGGGTTTTGTCATAAGAGATCAGGATGGAGATGTTAGGGGCTCTAGGGAACAGAATCACATAATATGGCCCTTGTTTAGTTTCAAATTTGGGGTGTCAAATTTGGCATTCCGTTATAAATGTGTCACTGTAGCATTTTGTTTGTGTGATAATTGTCTTAACATTGATTAATTAGGCTCAAAATGTTCGTCTCGCAAAGTACAACAAAACTGTGCAATTAGTTTTTGATTTCATCTACATTTAGTACTCCATGCATGTTATGAATATGTATGTGCCGATATTTTGATGTGATGGGAATCTTCTTTTTGTATAGTGAAATTTGGGGAACTACAAGGCCCACTGTTTTGAGTCAGCTTTGCAAGCTCTGAACCATGCAGCAGAGGTTGTGTTTAGTTCCTGAAAAGAGGGTGTAAAGGGAGGTGAAAAAGACACATCGAACATTGTAGCGTGTTGTAGCACTTTTTGTTTGTTTGTGGTAAACATTGTTCTACCATGACCTAACTAGGCTCAAAAGATTAGTCTCGTCGTGTACATAAAAACCATGCAACTAGTTTTTTTATTTATCCACGTTTATTGGTCCATGCATGAGGAGACAGATTTGATGTGATAGGTGAATAGTTAAGTTTGGACAGAGAAAGTTTGGGAACTAAACACGGCCAAAAGCAGAATTGTGTAGATCCTAAATTCTACCCCCAAAATTCACTAGACGTCTAGACCCTGTTTAGTTTCCACAAACTTCCTAAAATTTTCTCTCCAAACTTTACTATTCACCTATCACATCAAATCTCTCTCCTCATGCATTGAGCAATAAACGTGGATAAATAAAAAAACTAGTTGCATGGTATCTTTTGAACCTAGTTAGGTCATGGTAAGACAACGATTACCACAAACAAACGAAAAGTGCTACAGTGCATTACAATGTCCGATGTGACTTTTCGACCAAATTTTACCCACCCTTTTTAAACTAAACACATCCTATGCAAAAAGAAGATTTCCATCACATCAAACTGTCGGCACATGCATAGAGTACTAAATGTAGATAAAATCAAAAACTAATTGCACAGTTTTGTTGTACTCCACGAGACGAGCATTTTGAGCGTAATTAATTAATTTTTTACACATACAAACGAAATGCTACAATACGCACGTACCTAAAAAGCCAAAGTTTGAATTCCAAATTTGGGAACTACAAGGGCAGAGACTGGCGCCACTGTTCTGAAGAGTGTAAATTGCCCTGCTTTCATCATCTTGAGTGTAAATGGCTCTGGTTTCATCATCTTTTGATCGAGCGGCCATTGAAATTTCAGGAAATATAATTTGTCATGTTCACCGAATTTATCCATGTAGGAGTACATGCGGTGTCGTGTCCGCGGTCTTGTAATAAAGTCGCAGACAAAATTGCTGGAGCGCAGCTCGAGCCAGGTAGAGATTGCTGATCGACGCATTCAGTTTAATGCCCAAACCATATATTGGCCATGTTTGGATCCATGTGTTAGTGTTAGTTTGGGGCAAACTAACACCAAACTAATACTTTGGACCTAAACATGAGTGTTACTTTGGTGTTAGTTGGAACTAACACCCCCTAAAAAACTAACTCCTACAAGAGGTGGTAATTGGTGTTAGTTTGGTGAGGCCCACAAGAATCACTCCACTTTTTTTCCATCTCTCCTCAAGGATCCAAAAAATACAAACTAACACATAAATCCAAACATATATGGTGTTAGTTTGTTACGTGTTAGTTGGAGGTGTTAAAAGACTACCACTAATACTAACACTAGAGATCCAAACATGGCCATTAGGTTATAAAAAAGGAGATGCGAGGCAAACTTTTCGAATTCTTCCTCTGCAGAACGCTAAGCGGATTACGTACTTTCGAGTGGGACGTCACGTCTAGATCACCATGCACTGAACCAGGCTACGGCCTCTATAACACCTCTACAGCATTTCGTTTATATTTATGAATAATTACATAAGTATTGATTAATTAGGTTTAAAATATTTGTCTCGTAAAGTAAATAAAACTATGTAATTAATTTTTAATTTCATCCATATTTAATACTTCATACATGTGCCGATATTTTTATGTAATGAGAATTTTCTTTTTGCATAGTAAAATTTAGGTTGGAATTTGGGAATTAAACAAGGACAATTATTATTATACAATTATTATTATTAT
>OAMR01000537.1:164426-177618 GCA_900205405.1 Echinochloa crus-galli | reverse complement strand
AATTCCAAATTTGGGAACTACAAGGGCAGAGACTGGCGCCACTGTTCTGAAGAGTGTAAATTGCCCTGCTTTCATCATCTTGAGTGTAAATGGCTCTGGTTTCATCATCTTTTGATCGAGCGGCCATTGAAATTTCAGGAAATATAATTTGTCATGTTCACCGAATTTATCCATGTAGGAGTACATGCGGTGTCGTGTCCGCGGTCTTGTAATAAAGTCGCAGACAAAATTGCTGGAGCGCAGCTCGAGCCAGGTAGAGATTGCTGATCGACGCATTCAGTTTAATGCCCAAACCATATATTGGCCATGTTTGGATCCATGTGTTAGTGTTAGTTTGGGGCAAACTAACACCAAACTAATACTTTGGACCTAAACATGAGTGTTACTTTGGTGTTAGTTGGAACTAACACCCCCTAAAAAACTAACTCCTACAAGAGGTGGTAATTGGTGTTAGTTTGGTGAGGCCCACAAGAATCACTCCACTTTTTTTCCATCTCTCCTCAAGGATCCAAAAAATACAAACTAACACATAAATCCAAACATATATGGTGTTAGTTTGTTACGTGTTAGTTGGAGGTGTTAAAAGACTACCACTAATACTAACACTAGAGATCCAAACATGGCCATTAGGTTATAAAAAAGGAGATGCGAGGCAAACTTTTCGAATTCTTCCTCTGCAGAACGCTAAGCGGATTACGTACTTTCGAGTGGGACGTCACGTCTAGATCACCATGCACTGAACCAGGCTACGGCCTCTATAACACCTCTACAGCATTTCGTTTATATTTATGAATAATTACATAAGTATTGATTAATTAGGTTTAAAATATTTGTCTCGTAAAGTAAATAAAACTATGTAATTAATTTTTAATTTCATCCATATTTAATACTTCATACATGTGCCGATATTTTTATGTAATGAGAATTTTCTTTTTGCATAGTAAAATTTAGGTTGGAATTTGGGAATTAAACAAGGACAATTATTATTATACAATTATTATTATTATTATTATTATTATTTATTTATACAAAACTATGTTTTAGCTCCCCACTACACATTTCTCTCAACACATGCAAGCTTACCACATCATCTATCCACTAGGACTATCCATTTATGGCATCCATCGATCTTCTATGACAAATATCATCCATGGTTTTTGCGAGTGCAATGCTATAACATTCGCACAATAGATGTCATCTGGTCTTTACAAGTACAATGCTACAAAATTCGTACGGTAGAAATACATAGATGATCAATTATATAAGAGTCGTTTTTTCTCAATAAAATGAACATGTTTTTATGTATAATATTGTTTGCAAAAGAATATTGCCATACAATTAACTTAGTATTTCAAATTTAATTTTAAATCATGTATAATGTCGTTTGAAAAAAATATTACTATACAATAAATTCAATATTTAAAATATTATTTAAAAAATTCTCACGGCATCGCGCGGGATTCCACCTTGTCTTCAATAGTTGCAAGATACTTTTATTTGGCATCTTTTAACGGCAGTCTCACTCTCACGCATGTTCTGTGCGAATGCAGTCTTTTATGTGTAAAAAACCAGAAACTCATTTGGTGGAAGGTGTATTTCTATCACCAGCATATTTTTCAATAAAAGATAAGCTTTTAAACTATTTTATTTTTTATTTTGACCCTGATCTATGAAAATCAGTTTTTTTAATTTTATTAATTGTTTGTTTTTCCATCCGTAGAATATCCAACCCTAAAGCCTTAGACTTTTCAAACCGGGAGTAATGAACAAGTTGGTCAGTACAGTTTGCCGCTTATCATTCCCAACAGCAGCCAACAGTATTTCTCAAAAAAAGAAGAAAAAAAACAGCAGAACAAACAGTACATGCGCAATTGCGCAAACGACATCCACACGTTGCAGCCGCACAAAAACAATTATAAAACAACAAAACGTGGCCGAAAAAATCCTCGATCCCCCTAGATTACATCACCACCACAAAAAAATCTTCCCCAAACCGCTCCACTATCCAAACAACATCAACCCCCACCGAAAGCAAAGAACGAAAGAAAAATAAAATAAAATAAAAGCGGCATTAAAACATTCTGGCCTCCTCCCTCCCATCTCCGCGGAATTCAGAAAAGCACAAGCGCCGCCGACGTCCCCTTCCGCGCCCCCGACGCAGCCGACGCCGTCGAGGGGCTCGACGAAGCCACGGCCACCTCGCGCGACCGCAGGGGCGACGCCGCGGTCGCCGTGGCCCGGGACGCGTCGCACGGCGCCGCCGACTCCACCGACGCCGCCGCCGCGTGGTCGCTCTACGACGACCTGTACCTCGACGCGGCCTACGACTGCTCGGCCGACCCGCAGATCCCCCCTGCGGCTGTGGCAGCCGCTGCGGCACCGGATCCTGCTCCGTCCCCGGCCGCGGCGGCGATTCCCGATGTGGAGGAGGAAGAGGAGGACGCAGCCGCCACCGATTGCGTGGCCCGGCGCGGCGTGGTGGCCGGGAGCCGTCGACACCCGCGGCGTTGGCTGGGGACGGTGGGCGCGCACCTGGCGTCGGGGTCGTGGACGCTGAGCCGGGAGCAGGGGAACAAGCTCCTCGCCAGCCGGTTCCGCGGCGACCAGCTGTACCTGTGCGACTGGCCGGGGTGCGTGCACGCCGAGGAGCGGCGCAAGTACATGGTGTTCCGCGGCGTGTTCCACGACTTCGCCCGGTCGCAGGTGCGGCGGGCGCTCCGGGACACGCGCCGCCCCACCGTCGCCGTCGAGTGCGCCTTCTGCGGCTGCAAGGAGGCGTGGGACCTCTACTCGGCCTTCTGCCTCCGCAGCTTCTACGGCTACCACGACGACGGCGAGCCCGTCGTGCGCGCCTTCGTCTGCGAGAACGGCCACGTCGCCGGCGCCTGGACCGAGCGCCCGCTCTACTCCTGAGCCTGCCCGGAGTGCCTGCCTCCTCACTGACGGACATGGTATCGCTATCACATTTACTGCCATCTTCCATTGCCATTGCCAGATGCTGCTGGCATTATTAGCAAACTACTGCGCCGGAGTATGTTTTCAGCGATGAATATGTGTTTATCTGCCTATAGTAATGCGGAATTCCATCGACATCAAGATATATGTACGATGTGTATTCTTTCGTCTTGCTGCTGTCCATGAGGATGGCTATGTTTAGAATAAGGATGCAATGCTGGGTTGGTTTCACTGCAAAGGTAGGCGATTAAAGATTTGCATAAAGAGATTGTAATCTTGATGCCGAGAATAGCTGCATAACAATGCAAGTGTTGTTTGATTGGTGCACACAATATAGTTTGTGTTGTGTGTACTTCTGATTCCATATTATGACTCAAAATACCTCTTGACTGATTCCATATTATGACTCAAAATACCTCTTGATGGAATTCTTCCCTTTTCATCCAAGAAGGCTAGATCACCCAATGTTCTTGTCCCCTTGGTGTATATATAGCATGATGGATGTCTGTTCTTGGATTTGCATTATTGTCTTCAATGCTGTAGGATCCTCCTAACTGATTACCCTTTTGGTTCACATTCTATTTGCATCCACTATCTTCCCTTTCTGGTTATTATAAGCTGCAACTTGCAAGCAGAGCAGGGGGCTTCAACATCACTTGGCAGAAAGTCCCAGAAAAGATACACTTCCCCTTTTGGCAATGATCCACTTGGACTTCATGAACTTTCTGAGCACAGGTATTATAATATTAAGCTTTGTTCTTGCCTGTCCCAGCCTCCACCATGCAAAGTTCAACAGGCCGAGCTGTGCTCTGGTAGTGGTAGTCCTGGACTTTCGATGCATCACGTGATGCCGTGCCATTGTTTATCCGCGGCGCTGGCGTGGCCGCGGCTCGGTCACCATCGATCAAGCCGACACCGCTCATCCTGTTGAAGCATCAAGCATGTATATGAATGAGTATACATATAAACGGAATGAGCAACAATAATAGAGATGCTGTGTCAATAGTGGAGTGAGAACTTACGCTGTCCGTTGATAAATGTGATATTCGCCCTGTTCATTTGGATAGTTTCCAGTGAGCCAACAGTGTTTTTCTTTCAGCGAAAACCAGCGTCAGCCACCAGCCACCAACCAGTCAGCAGTGTTTTCTCTCAGCAAAAACCAGCGCTAGCCACCAGCCAAACGAACAGGGCGATTATGTCGGATAAAAAGTTTGGAGATATCCAATGAACTCAAAATGATGGATGTGGTCAGAATGATGGATGTGGTGCCCAATCGTGTCCATGTACAACTCTCCACTGTTTATTGCTGTCTGTTGTACACCAAATTTTCAAGATTGAGTGATACAGACCCGCTTGAGTTTGATTGGTTTGTGGTGGCATTTGTCAGCGGTGGTAATCTGAATGCATTAGTAACATTAAGCCTAATTAAACACACAATAGTACGCCTAATGCTTTTGTTTTTAGTGATAATTATCGTGTGTGTTTATGCATATAGCAATGCGGAATGCATCGTTCTCGTGCTCTAGATATATGGAAGAATCTGATGTTGGGTTGGCTTGCACAGGATAGACGGTAGGCCATTAAAAACTTGTACAAAATAATTGTACTACTGATATTGAGCATAGCTGCATTAAAATCTGCAGTGTTCAGGTATGTGTTTAGTTCTAGATCACATCACCAAACTTTCCAAAATTCTCTCTCCAAACTTCACTATCCACCTATCACATCAAATCTCTCTCATCATGCATGGAACACTAAACGTGGGTAAATAAAAAAAACTAATTACATAGTTTTGATGTACACGAAACGCGAGACGAATCTTTTGAACCTAGTTAGGTCATGGTAGGACAATATTTACCATAAACAAACGAAAAGTGCTATGGTATCCAATGTGACATTTTCACCAAACTTTCTCTTCTCTTTTTCCAACTAAACACAGCCAAAAATCCGTTCATTGTTTTCTAGTACAATGCAGTAGGATCTACGCCTCATGCTCAGCTTGCACCAACTGATAACCGTTTGTTTGTTCACGTTGTTCTTGCACTCACTAAAATTGGGCAACACATATAATCCCTTTCTTATTATTGTATCCGCAACTTGCAAGCAGAGCAGGGCTGCAGATCGGTGATAGTACTAGTTGAGTAGTTGTTGTACATCTACTTGGCAGAGAGTCCAAGAAAAGATACTATTGTGTTTCATGTGCACACTACCCCTTTCGGCAATGTTTCTGCATGAACCATATACAAGTACAGTAATAGCAATAATTAAGCTTTGCTATTGCCTCTGTTGTCCGGGCTCATAAGTGGTAATCCTGGGCTTAGCTGAGTTGACGGTGATGCCGCGACATTTTCTATCCATGGCGCTGTCGTGGCGGCCGCTCGGTCACCATCTATCTAACGGACACCGCTCACCCTGTTGAAGCATAATGGTATGAGTGCAAATGGATTAAAGATACAATAATGGAGAGAAAGTCTCTGAAGCGTTGTCTTTCAAATGGATTGAGGAGCTAGATTATCTCGTCATCTTTGTTGGAGGCCAAAAAACATCATCGGCAGGCCGGTAAAGGGACGATGTTGCCATTACATTACACTGCGTTGGGCTCGGCCTTATGTTCCTTCTTAGCTGCTTTAGGAAATTGTGCGTTTTCTGAGAGGAGTTAGAAATAGTTTTTACGAGAGTTAAATTGTTACTATGTAGCAACATAAACTTTTACTCCTCTCACGTATAGAGGGCCGGGAGTTATATTGGGGAGGTTGCCAGCCAACGACGAAGCCTCCTACACTGCCCACTAGCTCAGCACGGGCGTTGGCGAAAGCACTGGATCCGTGCGGTGTGGTTTCACATTGGCCATAGCCCATGGGCCATGGGCCATGGGCCCATGGTTGTGCGAGGACGCTTCGCCGGCGATATGATGATGCATGGCGGCGCCGGGGTCGAGCAGGAGGCGCTGTCACGTAGCCGGAGACGACCGTGGTCATGTGTGCGCCACCGGTACTATTTACTGTTTGTTTCTAAATCCTAATTTCTGTCATTCTTACTGGTACTAGCAGAGGCACATGTGCGCAGGCACATGGCAGTGGCGGAGCCCGAATTAAAATTTACCTATGGCGAACCTCCAAGGGGCGACGAACCAGCAAGGCAGCGACGACGCCTTCGACGATTGTCGATTGATATCCCTGAACCGATCTGGTGTGGTGTGTTGGGGGTCCCTATGTGGCGCACGGAAGCTAGATAAGAAAGCTAACTTCCAGCCCACCAAAGCCCATCACCGGCCCTTCTTCTTCCTCCGCTCGTGCCCCTCGTCCGCCGCCCCCGCCGCCTTCGTCCTCCGCCCCGGCCGGTGGTGGCTGCGGCGCCCACTACCAGAATGATCGACATCTGCACCGGGTGGGAAAGCCCTTTAGCACCGGGTTTCCCACCCGGTGCAACTAATCCGAGGCTAAAGGGGTACCCCTTTAGCACCGGGTTGAATAACCGGTGCTAAAGGGGCCCTTTAGCACCGGTTGCTGCCTGAAACCGGTGCTAAAGACCCCGGATTTCTTTTTTTTTTTGCTTTTTTCAGTAGCCATGCGTGCACGTCTATATACGTATATATTCTAATACCGGCCGTGCATGTGGAAGCTATCATGACAAAAAAAACTTGTGGAAGCTATATAAGAATCCCGGTGGTGTGTTACTGGTGTTAGGTGGGCTGTGGGCTATATGAGGTGGCAGATGATGGGCCGATTGTCTAAAGGCCCAAAGCCTACACAGTCTAATTGTAACGAACTGTTATCTTCTTCTACCTCCTGACGACTCCTCCAACCAAAAGACGTAGGCCAACAGCCATGGCAAACGTTGCTGCGGGAGTCGGACGTGGGGGTAGGGGTAGGGGGTTCGTCGGCGGGGAGGTCTGGCGGCCGCCTAGGCTCGCCAGATTGGTGGCTCCGCCACTGGGCACATGTTTATGAAGAATTGAATATGTATATACTAAAGTTGCAATACCCGCGCGGCACGCGTGTGCTAAACTCTCTTCTATACATTTGTCTCAATTCATGTGCCACGCTCGTTTATTGATAACATGTAGATACTGTTACTTTAGTGGGCCATGATAAACAGATCAGCCGTGCGAGGCGCTTTTAAAATATTTTATATTCGCTCTCTTATGTATAGAGAGCTTTATGTATATTCTCTAAACTCAATAGTTGACATTTATTTATATGATGAAAAAACTCTCTGATTTATTGTCTATTAGCAATAGGGATAGACGTGGGTACGAATGTGAGTATATTTAGGTGGGTCCTTTTTGGGATGAAAAAAGTTGAGCGAGGAAACAACTAAAAGAGCCTGGAACAGTCAATTTTTTGTTGCGTTTTTTTATTCTTCCCTCCCACCAAAGCCCGACAGGTGGGTCCACTGTGAGAGGGTGAGGGTGGATTTTTTCGTAGAACGTGTTTTCAATTCTCTAGGATCCTTTTAGTATATACTAGGTAAGTACCCGTGCGTTGCTACGGGTATGATACACGAAGAAAGACAAATAGACCATGCGAAAAATTTAATTTTGACGGCTGTAGAGTCGCACCGAAGTCAATGAAAGTTAGTACTTTTGTTTTTCGCAAAGGCATGAAAATTTACAGCAATTACTCATCAACAATCTAAATGGGATAAAAATTGTTCTATAGGTGCAAATTACGTGATAGCACTACAAAGTTCACTTTAGAAAATCCCATTATAAATTGTGTTGGGGCATTATGTCGCACTGGAGTGAATTGGATGCGGAAATTTGCAGCAATGCTCAACAATCTAAATGGGATAAAACCAAGATCTAATCAATTGCACAGGAACCATTCAGTGCAGCTCACAGTGATTGTGGTTAGTGATGGTGAAGTTGATACCACGCCAGTACCAATGGAAAGAAATCTCGAAACCCTGTACAAAGATCATATCAACATGTCTATATATTGCTGGACACATCAGTAGCAGATATGAAAGGAGAGCCAAGTACAACCGACATGTTAGATATCAGGTGCAGTAGCTTTAGTTTGGTTGTCGTTTTGGTCCAGCCAGGCCAGCTGAACACGGTGTTTGTTTGTCTAGTCAAAACATCGTCTGGCGTCTATATTGTCAGCAGTTTACTAAATAATAAATTATAACTCCAACACAGCCAGGAATGTCTGCAGACTGGAAAGAAAATATCAAACATATATACAGAGAACGTGGCCCACCTTTTATTCCAAATAGATTGATGTCCCAGTTTTAGTAACTACAATTCTACAAACTTAAGTGCCAGTCTAAAAAAATATGTGAGAATCTCGTACAATTATTCGGCATACATTATTCACATTTTCTCACACCTCAATGTTTTAGTGACTCCAACAGGTCATACACTCTTCAGGTGAACTGAACCACCTAAATAAGCCAGATAAGTGTTGGAATACTAAAAGCAGTTGCATCATTGGTGATTGTTAACACTAAAAGTCTGAATGCGCCTCAGTAATGCTATCATCTGCTTCCATCTTGGTAATGTTATGGATTTCATCCAAAAGAAAAGAAACTACATTTATATAGAGATAGCTGAACTAAGGTGCTAGTATTTATCAGTTAGCACAGAAAAAGGGCATCATTTATCATAGAACTGCAGGTACAAGACAATCAGTGGTAAACAAAGCTCTTTTGGATGTAGTGTACTGTTTGTAAACAAACCTGCATCATTTATCAGTACAATTGCTAAATTTATCTACACAAGGTTGTGGTAGCTGCAGTCGTGGATTCAAGACCTCACTCCTCAAAATCAAATACTCCGTATATACTATTCCCACATGTGGAAACTCATTTTTGTTCTGTTCCAAACAAACAATGGGAAAAGAATATTTATTTTGTTAACGTTGTTAGCAGACAAAGCCATTTTTTCACTTATAAAATTGTGCCACACTGTTAGATGCATGGGTGGAGTACAGAACACCAGACTACTAAACCTTTAATCTAGTGAGTGCAACCATTTACAAAATAGAATAGAGGCCTAATAGAATTCTATTTGCATGGCTCACTAAAAAAATCAAGCACACGGGAGATGATGGCCATGTGATTTCAGAGCAATGGCTCACTCCAAAAATCAAACATAGGGAACAAGAAAAGAACCCTTAATATCACATAGTAAGATAAAGCTTCACCTTCCATCGACAATTTCATCAAGACATAACAGGATCAGGTCCAGATTCTCAAGTGCTGTTCTTTAGTCGGCCATGTTTCTGAAACCACTAAGATTGGAAAAACATTCATATGCAATCAGCATTAACATAAGATCGTGTAACAGAAAAAGAGTGGTTGAAAGGATAAACTTTAATAGAGAGAATTACTTGAGAAGTTGCTCAACAACATCAGAGAATTCCAGAAGAACTTATGCCAAAATAAGCTCATTCTCCTATTCTTCTCTAGTGACATAAAAGTGCAGGTCTTGGATCACCTTGTACCACAATTTGACCATCAAACATTACAATCTCAGCTGTTAAACAGAAACGGATAAAATATGAAATACTTGAAGAAACAAATAGAAAATTTGACACTTTGATCTACATGTTTAAGGAGTAATTAAGGCCAGTCAGATGTAAAGTTCGATCAGGTTCATTTTCAGACTGCTTATGAGTGGGAGGTAGTACAATCAGTGCTTCGACAGAGGTTATCACAAGAGGTTTCAAGGGAGAAAATAAAGAATATATATGGCCAGATGGTTTGTAATTTTGGACATAAGCCACGTGAATAAGCAATCAATAATATTATTGACAACAAAATGCATAGCCGCCGTAACTGAATAGGTTCCTCGGAAAAACAAAATCATGAAACAAGAATGGTGTTATTTAACATTGAAGGAGTGCCTCTACCCCTCTCAGGATAGTACATCGCCATGGATGCAGAGAGCCATACTCCATTGAGTTAATTAACTGCCTAGTGCTTATAGCAATTAGCAATCAATCAATAACATATATTAAGCATTCTTCACCGGCATTGGCAAACAGAAACGATATCTGATTATATTTACTTACTTTGATGTTGCTCCAACCCACTGAACAGATGAAGTTTGTTAAATATTTCTTCTCAGACATCAAACAGAAATGAAATTTCCACACCAATTGCTTCTCCCTCTCCAGTAAAGGGCGTGTAGGAGGAAACTTGACAATTCTTTCTAGTAACCTACGCATAAAGGAAAATTAAGATATAAAACTTAAATTTCACATCAGTATTAATTATGCTTCCTGCAGCTTCTGGTTCATGCAGTTGCATGCAAATGTGATTCTCTACAAGTTTATGACAGCATGAAACCAAAAGAAACAGTGCATCACATGATGGCAAGAAAGAGAAAATAATATGCTTGCACATACTTCCGCTCATCTGTGCTTGGTTTTAGATCTGTATCAATTATTTCACGAGTCAAGCTCATAGCAAGCTTCAAGTGCTTATGTTCTGACGGATTGGTTCGTTCATGTTCAGGGTCCCATATGGTAACCAGCTCATTTGATAACGATACTGGACCTGGTACATAAAAATTTGCTCCAGATTCCTGCACTCATAAATAATATTTAATGTGGCAAGTTTAAAAATTTAAATTTGAATTAACTTGCAAGCAGGGAAAGTTGTGTTCAAATAAATATTACATCATCAGTACTTTTGATATTAAAATTCCTCCAACCATGGAAATTAGCAAGAGAAACTACTCTAAATGAATAAGGAACACCTTTTGCACAAACGTATAAGCAAGATCCAATCAAACACACAAGAAAAATTCGACTATCAGGTTAGGATACAAATTTGTTGTCCTCTCGCACTCTTTCTTCATAACTTTCTCCAAAGTACTGCTGGTAAGACGGTCCAGCCAATCTATATGCTGTATGTTTCCGCTTCCATATTTTTTAATGAGTCCCTAAGCGCTCAATCTCACCACTCTTGTTATTTGGAATCTGCATGTCAATGGAAATGGTAAATTCACCTTGAGTAAATGGAGCAAACAATAGCTGTAGACAATGGAGATAAAAGAGCCAAAATAAATCATTAATAGAGCTCGTGAGAAGCAAATAAAGCTCCTGACACGGCCAGGCAATTACTATAGCAAGAGAAGTTGTATGAGGTTCTACCCATCAAAGAACTTATATTCACCTTGGTTGATTACTGTTGGGGCTAACGACTTTAATATAAAAATATCTTCCTTCTGTATAAGAAATTAGATGAAAAAGAAGACTATGGAGCAGTAATTAGGAATGGCATACCAGCATCCTTGCTGGCTTGCCGACGATATGAACCATCACTCCATTCCAAGCCCTGCATCGAGGCATACATATATCAATCAAAAAATGCATCACTTCGCATAGGAAGCATGCTGCCACCTCACTTTATATTTCTAGAGAAAAATTAAGACCCTGGAAAAATACATCAAGTGGTATTGCACTAAGCTGATGAAAATATTGCTCTGCAATATAACATGTTCAAAATGAAAATCACTGACAATAATCACTACCATGAATGCTGGTGTGGTTTATGCAAATTCACCTTGCCAGCAATTTATCAAACACATGGAGAACACAGGATAAAATATACACCTAGATGCAAAAGGCCATCAGATTCGCAAGCAAAACTCACAGGATTGTCACCGGCGGCCACGGCCAGCCATCTGCAGGGGAGGAGAGGTGGATCGTGGCAGGGCTGGTGGTTTAGGGTTTACTGGAGGCGCGCACAGCGAACCCGGCGAGGTGGCAGCGGCGTTGGCGATCCACGCGGCGGCGGGGCAGGGACGAATGCGGCCGAGGTGCGGCGTCGTTTTGGCGGCGGGCTGCGGCGATGGAGAGCCACGTGATCCACGCGGCGGCGGCCGTTCTAGCGGAGGCGTGGCGGCGTTGGATCTCGGTGCTCTCGGCGGATCACGGTGGAGGGGAAGCCCGGAGGTGGCGGCTGGCGGCGTTGGGGTGCAGGCGTCGGGCGCGGGAGTCGGGCTGGCGGAGGCCGGGGAGATTGGGGGCGGGAGGCGGAGGCGTCTGCGTCCGGGAGTTGGGGCTGCGTGCGTGCGGATGGGTGCGCGTGCCCGGGCGCGGACGAAGGGACAGACGGGGGAGCGGACGGATCGCAGCACGGACTCGCGGACGAAGGGCGGACGGATCGCAGGCGGACGAAATCGTTGGCGGACGGAGGTATCGCACGTACGCGGTTCTGACCACGGAATTATTAGGAGTAGAGATTATTAGTCATTGTCCTATGGAAACTAAATAAAGAAAGTCTCTACATCGTTTTATGCACTTGCCATTCAAATTTCACCTCCACATATTTGTCCACCCCAGACATTTAATTTGTGGAAGTTCTTATTGGGCGCACTGGCATATGGTCATTTCGTTGCCAAATTATGCATTAAAATTCATTTCAAGATAAGAAATCTGCAGACCATTCATCAATCATTGTCAAACTAACATATTTTTTCTTACCTTTGAGCAAAAGCTAGCACATGTGCATGATTTCGTAACATAAATGGAAGTCACAATGTTTTTTCCTACACTTGCAATACATTTTTCTGTACCCTCGTAATACATTTCAAACACTGCAACAAACATAGACATTAGCAGCATGGAAAATTATCATGAGAAACTACATCCTATCAAACATAGAACACTGAAACTTAAAGGACAAATGCTATCAGGTATGCTCCAACCAATCTAATGAAAATCCAATATACTAAGTTGGTTTGTTTATGTAACTATTGTTAGCACCAAGAGGTGCTATGCTAGGCTGCAGATATCACTGGTAAGATCGTCCTTTATCCAGAACGCCAAGCACCATCCATGCCAATAAGCCCATCTTAAAATACACCACTGAAGCTCCAAATATCTACCCTTCAGATAAAAGAGTATGATGCGGGACAGATCAACATAAGAAAACCTTGCCGTCTCAGTAACCTGACTCTAATTCTTGACTCCCAATAACTGAATCATCATTATCGACCCTTTTGCAGTATTGACTCCCAATAACCTGACACTATTGACGGGGGCGCATCATACCTGAAGGGGTAGGAAGGCGCAGTGAGGCCCGCGTCGTCGTCGATAGTTCTCCGGTCGCCTAGGGTAAGAACTCGTTCTCTTGATCTGATCTGAACCACCGGTGGGGGCGGCGTGGGGGGAGCCGCGGGGGAATCACTGGCGGCGGCGGTCACCGGTGGTGGCAGGATCGGCGCGAGGGGAGGCGCGGGGGAATCACCGGCGGCGGTCACCGGTGGTGGCAGGATCGG
>OAMR01000537.1:128612-160518 GCA_900205405.1 Echinochloa crus-galli | reverse complement strand
AATTAGGAATGGCATACCAGCATCCTTGCTGGCTTGCCGACGATATGAACCATCACTCCATTCCAAGCCCTGCATCGAGGCATACATATATCAATCAAAAAATGCATCACTTCGCATAGGAAGCATGCTGCCACCTCACTTTATATTTCTAGAGAAAAATTAAGACCCTGGAAAAATACATCAAGTGGTATTGCACTAAGCTGATGAAAATATTGCTCTGCAATATAACATGTTCAAAATGAAAATCACTGACAATAATCACTACCATGAATGCTGGTGTGGTTTATGCAAATTCACCTTGCCAGCAATTTATCAAACACATGGAGAACACAGGATAAAATATACACCTAGATGCAAAATAGAAAAGGGAACACAAGCAAAACTCACAGGATTGTCACCGGCGGCCACGGCCAGCCATCTGCAGGGGAGGAGAGGTGGATCGTGGCAGGGCTGGTGGTTTAGGGTTTACTGGAGGCGCGCACAGCGAACCCGGCGAGGTGGCAGCGGCGTTGGCGATCCACGCGGCGGCGGGGCAGGGACGAATGCGGCCGAGGTGCGGCGTCGTTTTGGCGGCGGGCTGCGGCGATGGAGAGCCACGTGATCCACGCGGCGGCGGCCGTTCTAGCGGAGGCGTGGCGGCGTTGGATCTCGGTGCTCTCGGCGGATCACGGTGGAGGGGAAGCCCGGAGGTGGCGGCTGGCGGCGTTGGGGTGCAGGCGTCGGGCGCGGGAGTCGGGCTGGCGGAGGCCGGGGAGATTGGGGGCGGGAGGCGGAGGCGTCTGCGTCTGGATGGGTGCGCCGTGCGCGTGCACGTACGCGGACGAAGGGAGGGGACGGACGGGGCGAAAGAAAAAAGAGCGGACGGATGGGGGAGTGGACGAGCGGACGGACGGACGGGTCGCAGGGTGCAGAGCACGGACGGAAGAGCTGAAGGATCGCAGCGGACGGAAAACAGCGGCGGATGGATTTCGTTCGCACCACGCGGTTCCTTAGGACGGGATTATTAGAGTAGAGATATAGATAGAAATAGAATGAATAGATACGAGAACATATATCGTGTGATAGTAAAAAAAAGTAGAAAAAGAACAAAAATACCAAAAACAAAAACCCATCACACCCTATTCCTCCCAACCGATATTGGCGGGGTCGGACGGCGAGGGGAGCGCGCCTACCAAATCGGCGCCCCGTCTCCCTCCCGGCTTCGCCGAGCACGCGCGCATCTCCGCCCACTTAGGCAAGGAATTGGATTCTTCTTCTCTCTCCTGTACCCGTCCTCCTCCCTACCTTCTTCTGGCGAGACTGGGCTGGCGTGGAATCGAAAAGAGATCGATCCGTGCAGGGCTGGATTGATCCCTCCGCTCATTTGGCGAGACAATCTTGATCCCTCCTCTCATTCGGTGAGGAAGAGCCAGATTTCGCTTCGTTATCCTTTTTTTCACAGTCTGTTTTGTTGTACTCCAGAGTCCAGTCCATTCAGTTTGTTGCGAAATCGTTCTTTCTCTTGTTTGTTTCTGACATTTTTGCTGTGTCTGCAATCCAAGAGTACCGATAGCGGCTGTTAATCTCCTAGAATCTTGCTAAGACTCTTGAGGACTCATATGATGGACTCATATAATGCCTAGCTTTTTTTTTCATCGGGAGTGCCTAGAGCTCTAATTCTTTTTTGTTGGATCGTACTCTAATCATTCTAGGTTGTTGACGATCGTTATTTGTTTGTTTGTTTGTTTTTCTCTAGTATTTTCTTGGAGTTCTTGTCATCAATATCTGTGTCTGTCCATCGTGAATCTGCAGGTTGATCGTGCGCCATTAGTGAAGGCGTGCGCAGTGAGGTTTTACCACTCTGTTGTAATGGTGGCGGCTCCTGGCAACAACGGCGATGCTAATACCAAGGCTCGCCATGTAGTTGTCAAATCCGAACCTGTGGATGTGGAATACACCGAGGATTCGGTGCTCCCGTTTGGATCTTTTGAAGGCAAGGTTGATGAAGATAACCTCGGGGATAGCATAGAGTGCTCAAGCTCATTCGGTGATTCTGGATTTCTATCTGATGACAACGTGGAATCAGATGCAGGCATCATGGAAGTGGAGTCACCCCTTTATTCTTGTATCAATGTGGATGATACCGCTGCTGTGCCGCATATAGTCAGGTGAGCCCCTGTTCAGTCAGTGCATTGTTATGGGCGTGGTGAAGGAAATAATGGCAATCATTTGCAGTTACATTACATCCATATGACTTTTATACCATCACCCCATCATAAGGAAATGCGTGCTTAAGTTCTTACTATCTCATGTTTGGCAGCATGCATCATTCTATCTTTTACATGTTCTACATTCTCCATCTTCGCATTATTTTGTGATGCAAAAACAGTCACGAAACAGGCTTTCCCACAAATGTGAAAGTATGGCTGCCAGATTATTTTATACATTTTATGAGGAAGTGGATATACAACTCATACTAATTTGAGTATCTTTTAGAATACTAATGTTGGCATATTTTTATAACAATTAGATTAGATAGTAAGATAGGTATATTTGATATTAGTTTGCAATTAACATGAATTATCTTTTTAGAAAGGAAAAGGTGACGGCTGATTGGAGGAAGTTTATCGGTTCAGAAAGATGGCGATTTCAATGGTTGGAGCTGCGTATGAAAGATCTTCTGTCGCAAGTAGCAAAGTATGACAAGGAACTTGCTTTAATCAATCATGAAAAGTATCTACAGATGGAGATGATTAAAGCAGAATCAGAATTACGCCAACTTGATCTTCCTAGTTGTGAAACTATGGAGAGGAGGAAAAGAAAACGCCACGAGGACAGTGCGAACACATCTTTGTACATCAAGAAGCATCAAATATTTTCCTATTGTAATCATGGTTTGACATCATGTCCTTGTCATCTTATAGGCCTAGAAATATTCTTATCTTGCAACAGTATCTATACTTTGAACAAATTTCATGTTGATACTTGATAATAATGAAGTATCTAAGTGTTTTGGCTATTCACGATTTTGCAGAAAACAAAAGGAGTAGAGCAGAAAATGAAAGAATTGGAGCTGACAACGAGCTTTCTGTTATTGATGATGACATTAAATTCAGTATGTTGGTTAGTGCCCATTTAGTCAAGTCTTTGTTGCATTGAAGTAGTGATCATGATTTTTGTTATCTGTCTTCGATTTCTGGATAGGTAAAGACAAAGTTTAGTAAAAGTAAAAAAGAACTCAAGGGTTCCAATGGGTGTTCTTTGGCTTTATTTGTGTTGGGTTGAACACTAGGATGTCACATTTAATGCCCCATCTGACAGGGAAATACTACTTGCTAAATGTAAATTACGCTGGGAAATACTACTTGCTAAATGTAAATTAAGTTGACCCATCAACATGGCTAATCAGCCTACAATATTTGTAAAGCTTGGCTGGCTAAAAATGAAGATGGTGCATTACCTAAATGTTATATAATATTTTATATGAATTTGGTAAACATGTCTTACATAGTTTTTGCAAGCGTTTTTTCTTCTTTACAAATTTATTTGTGCATTATCTTTTTTACAACATTTGTCTATAATAATATTAATAAAAATACCATTCTTGTTGCTAGAAGAATTTCAAGATTGTTGATATCTTCTTAACCTTTCACATATTTTTTGTTCTTAATGCAGATGTTGTGGACACTAAAAGCAGTATTGGTTCAAATGATATATTGTCAGAATCAAAGGAAAACAATGTTACCCTGGAACAATATTCTTTAAGAAAAATTTTTTTGGCAATTGAATGTATCCAAACTCGTATCATCAATCTTCAAAGTGATCTCAGCGAGGCTTGCAACAAAATAGACCATCCTCAAAAGTCTCTAAAAACGAAGGACTCACATCGTTTGCATAAAAAGAAGACTTTAGTTAGACCATTTGGTACTGCACAACCAGATGAAGACAAGATAACTCTTGAGATGCTATTTGGCGCAAATAATGCTCTAATTGATCCCCCATATGGAAGGGATATTCAAAGAGGTAGGTTCATATGTTAAAATTTGTTATTTTTCCTTCATTAGTTATGTAACGTTAAGTGGTAATAGTTGATATTATTTTGCCATATAGTATTAGGTTTCAAAATTTCATCGATGAATGTTTATAATATTTTCCTAGTAGATTATTTGAGCTTTATGTAACAATATTTGGGTTAAACCTAATAAGGCTAGTTGTTCTGAAAGCCATTTCTAAAAATAGTTAGAAAATCATTTAATTGCTCAAGCAGTAGTATTTTTGCGAGCACAGTGAATGGTGCTAATATCATGGGATTTGCAGTCTATCTAACTTTGCTGCATAAAAATGCACAATAATTAATTGTATTGTCTTGATATTTGCTAGATGTGGAATCGCTTCACAATACTTTTGATAATCTTTGCAGAGTATTGATGATGTCCTTATAGACAATGATGCATCTATTGAAGAAGATTTTTGGCAGTTTGAGAGGATTAAAAAGACAGCTGAGATATATTCAGAGACGAATATATGTAAAACACCAATTATGGAGCTTGTAAACAAGAGAGGGCCAAAGCCAAAGAAGAAAAAGTCAAAGAAGAAAAATATGGATAAATTCTTGAACTATCCAAACACTGGAAATACTGTGTTTGTAGCTGTGGACACAAGGAAGAGTCAAAGAGTACGGAAACCAGAATTTTGTGAAGCAAATGTGTTCTAGCTCTGGTTGGCAACCCAGAAAGATTCCAATCCTATAGGGTTCGCCCAGTTTTTAGCTACAGTTAGCCGATTGTATGTATACTTTCGTAGCAAGTTTATCTAGCATTTTTTTTCACGACCGTGCCTGAGCACGTATTTCATTAAGAGGAAAGAAAAAGTTCACATCACAAGGTCCAGAAACAGTGTTCTAGAGGCTTTACATCAAACATTAGCACTTAATTACATGAGGAAATTGCTATTATAGGACTCTAAACAATGTGTTTTGCTATTATAGGTCTCCAAACATTGTGTTCGCTAAAACGACCTTTGAAACATGAGCATTTTGTTTTACATGTTACATGATCATGATTTGGCTACCAGAAGGAGCACCACCCACATCCGCGGCCTGAGTAAGCTCTGATAAGTCTGCACAACCTGCCTTGGTCCAACTCCTCGCCTCGTCCAGGATTACCCCAGCTAGATGATCCGCCGTAACAAGCAGGCCATTGAAGGTCCGCGAACTGCGTTCCTTCCAAATGATCCACACCTTAGGACCAAGGTTAGGACCAAGGAGTCGAAGCTTTTCCTTTCAGATTGCGACAATCGCTTCCGCGCCATCATCCACCAATCTGCCAATGATGATTCAGCCGTTCCCGGACAGAGGTGTTGCCAGTTTATCTAGCAATACAAAACTAATGAGATACTTTATCTGCATTCAAGTTCACAAGTAAAAGAAAGTACACGATGTGTGCTTTTCTTCATTCAAGAAAGTGCGCATTTGTTATTGCCTTCTGTCTATCGTGTTAGGTGTACTCTGCCGTTCCAACAACATCAGAAAACCAACAAACGACAGGCACAGCCGCACAGTATAAGCAACCAATCATACGGTGGCCACCAAAGTCCGTCCAACTACTACAGTATTTCATTTCGTCAATTGATTGACTGCCCCAAGTCCCCAACTACCATAAAGTAGATGAGCTGGGCAGCTATAACAGTCATACAAAGGGGACATCCAGAGGGTATGGCGGACTACAGAGCAATGGGGACGAGATGCATTCAGCTGCTCTTCTTCTCGGCATGGCCGCTGCTTCTGTCGTCAGTGACGTGTGCAAGCACCTTGCGCTTCACAAGGGGTGATTTCCCAGATGGCTTTGCGTTTGGAGCTGGAACTGCAGCCTATCAGGTACCTGAACTCCCATCCTTATCAGGGAAACAAGTTTTTGTTAGGATTAACCTTTACCCTGATCATCGCATGTTGCAGTACGAGGGTGCGGCAGCTGAGGATGGGAGGAGGCCAAGCATCTGGGACACATACGCCCATTCAGGTCTCTCTGTTTCTCTTCGTTGACTTCCTGCGCGATTGGTCCCTATTTGCTGATTATGACTTGCACCTATCGTTAGCGACAATATCAAGTGCTATGTTAATTGTGTTCAAAGTAATTGGAAAAAAATATGGTGTAGAGTGTAGACTTCCTGTCTTCTTGTACAGTAGGGCCTTCCCTTGCTTTTGCTTTTCAGAAAAAACTGCTGTTTATTAATTTTAATGTGGTTATATTTGTACATTTTATCTTAACTGGAATGCGGTCTGATTGTCTGATGGGTCAGAGAGAAATGTACTTGGGTCTACTGGTGATATCGCTTCTGATGGCTACCATAAGTATAAGGTACGGGATATTCTCTCAGGGTGAAAGGATCGAATGTCAGTTTAGTTTGCAGCAATCCTTGCGTGCTTGGAGACCTGCAGAAAGATCACCTGTTATCTCTGCTCTTTGTGGTTTCTATGTAGGAAGATGTCAAACTAATGAGCGATATAGGCCTGGAGGCCTACAGGTTCACTATTTCTTGGTCAAGGCTTATTCCTGGTACAACAATTAAATCTTAATCTTTGACATTTGGCGGTCATTAGATCATTCATAATGTTAATTTATTTGATTTTGGATATTTAAGATGGCAGAGGAGCAGTGAATCCTAAAGGTCTGCAGTTTTATAACAGTTTGATAAATGAACTGGTGAAAGCAGGTATATACTGTTTGATTTTCATCATTTCATGCCATTTGAATGTAATGAAGTCTCCAAATTAAAATTAGTATGCCTTAATTATGCTTCTATGAATATATCACATAATCAAAATTCATGGCGTTTCAGCTGTATTCGCAGAAATCTTCACTGCTAACAATCATGCTATGTCTCCACATTGACCATGTCAGTGCTGCTGATCCTTTAATAGGTATTCAGATTAACGCTGTTCTTTACCATATGGACCTTCCCCAGGTCCTAGAGGAAGAGTACGGTGGGTGGGTTAGCCCCAAAATCATGTAAGTAGTAACTTACCTTAATGGCCTCCTGATTTCATCCACACCGAATCCATGAGAACCATCTGAAATATAACGAGAACACTTCATATATGCTTCGTTGCATCTGTGATGCAGAGACGATTTCACAGCATATGCCGATGTGTGTTTCCGTGAGTTTGGCGACAGAGTTGGCCATTGGACAACTATGCTCGAGCCAAACATCATGGCTCAAGGTGGTTTTGACACCGGAGATCTCCCCCCAAACCACTGCTCATATCCATTTGGCACCATCAACTGCACAGTTGGGAACTCCACAACTGAGCCATACTTGTTTATACACCACAGCCTACTGGCTCACGCATCAACTGTTAGGCTCTACAGGCAGAAGTACAAAGTGAGCTTTCTGCTCTGGTGATTCTTTTTTCCTTCTCAGTTTTATTTATAAAGTTAGGAAAAATTGTTCTGTTGCTTTATTTTTATTTCAGGCTGCACAGAAGGGCATTATCGGCCTGAATATGTACACCATGTGGCTCTATCCATTCACAGATTCAGCTGAAGATATTGAAGCCACTGAAAGAGCAAAAACTTTCTTATATGGCTGGTACGTTGCGTTGTGTTGACTCTACTATTGCCATAGTACGCTAAATTATTAAACAAATTGCTTCTCCGAACTATTTATATTGATGAGTTGCTCCAGGTAAATCCCTTGACCCCTGAATAGTTAAAAGCTTGTCCACCATTTTGGTTAAGCATAAAAAATGTTCTCCAACTAACTGTTAATGTATATGGTCGTTTCAAAGAATAAGAAGCTTGAGATCCACCGATGGAATTCAGAAACTGAATAATGAAGCACAACTCTTTTGCGTATTCAAAAAGAAAAAAGAAAACTGAACTGTTAGTTAACTTCACCCTCGTTCTTAATTGTGACACAAGAATATAACAATTAACAAACTTCCAGGATCCTGCATCCATTGGTGTTTGGAGATTATCCAGAGATCATGAGGAAGACTGCTGGTTCCCGCCTTCCATTTTTTGCCGACTATGAATCTGAGCTCATTATTAATGCGTTCGACTTCATTGGACTGAACCACTACAGCTCCTTGTATACGAGCAATCCTCCTAACACATTTGAGGGATCCCTACAGGACTTCACTGCAGACTTGGCCACACTTTTCAGAGGTCCAATATCTGTAGACATTGCTTTGTATGCTCATATGCCTACAAATATTCTAAGGGTTGCCCTGCTTTGTGTCTATTTACAGCTACCAAGTATGATCCTCCTTCTGCAATGGTGAGATGGAGAATTTGTTTTTTGTTGAAAATAATAAATATTCAAAACAGCTGTTAAGTGTCTTGATTGGTCTACTTGACGCAGATTCTTCCAAGTAAAATGGTAGATCCTCATGGACTGGAGCTCATACTTGAAAATTTTCGGGAAAAATATGGAAAATTGCCGTTTTATATCCAGGAAAATGGTCAGTAGTCCTTGTGGCTAAACATAACTAAATTTTAATTTTCATCTCAGAAATTGTTAAACTCCGCCTATGTTGTCTCAACATAGCAGGTCCCAAGCCCTGGTAAAGGAGGAGGGTTGTGATAGGCTCAGCGAGCCAATGTAAAACCTAGCCACTCATATGGAGATGAAACCCAAGAGAATCCCGTTGGAGCGTAACCCTCTTAGCGACGCGCCATATCGGAACCCAGGTATGGTGTTAAATGAGCAAGGGCCGGGCCGTCTCCCCCGAGACGCGCCGTGTCGTGGTCTGGGCACGGTGGCAAGTGAGCAAGGACCGGGTCGTCATTTCCTTAGTGGCGCGCTACATCGGCGCCCGGGTGTAGTGAAAAATGAGCAAGGGTCTTTGCACTTCCCTCGACGGGTGCGAAGGGCAAGGAAGCTAGCCGAGCCAACTAGGTTTCGGGTGGGTAGTTGGAACGTAGGGTCTCTAACGGGTAAGTTACGAGAGATAGCCGAGGTAGCAATTAGGAGGCGTGTAAATATTCTATGCGTTCAGGAGACTAAATGGAAGGGCCAGAAGGCGAGGGAAGTAGAGGGTACTGGCTCCAAGCTTTGGTATACGGGGGCAACTTCGGGAAGGAATGGTGTAGGCATCTTGATCGATAAGAGCCTTAAGAATGGAGTTGTTGATGTTAGGAGGCAAGGCGATCGAATTATCCTAGTTCGGTTGGTAGTTGGAGATTTGGCTCTGAATGTGATCAGTGCCTATGCCCCTCAGGTAGGCCTTAGTGAGAGCACCAAGATGCAGTTTTGGGAGGATTTGGATAGCATGGTTAGTACCGTGCCTATCAGCGAGAAACTCTTCATAGGAGGAGATCTCAACGGCCATGTAGGTGCGTCTAATGTAGGTTTCGAGCGAGTGCACGGGGGGTTCGGGTATGGAAATAGGAATCAAGAGGGGGAGGATGTTTTGAGCTTCGCGTTGGCCTACGACTTGTTGTTAGCAAATACCCTATTTAGGAAGAGGGAATCTCATCTGGTGACCTTTCAGAGTGGACAACACTCGAGCCAGATTGACTTTATCCTTGCAAGGCGGGAGGATAGACGGGCGTGCTTAGATTGTAAGGTGATACCTGGGGAGTGTGTTGTCCCTCAACACAAGTTGATGGTGGCGGACTTCAGATTTCGGGTACGTGTCCAGCGGGACAAACGTGCCAAGATAGCGAGAACGAAGTGGTGGAAGCTTAGAGGGGAAGCAGCGCAAACTTTTAAGGACATGATGTTAAGCGAGGGGCCTTGGGAGGACGGAGAAGATGCAGACGACATGTGGCTAAAGATGGCAACATGTGTTCGGAAGGTGGCTTCAGAAGTGTTTGGCGTGAGTAGGGGAGGAAAACAAGAAGCGAAAGACACTTGGTGGTGGAATGACGAGGTGCAAATGGCTATTAAGGAGAAAAAGGAATGTTTCAAGCGCCTTCACCTTGATCGGAGTGCAGCCAATATCGAGGGCTATAAATTAGCAAAGAGGGCTGCAAAGAGAGCTGTGAGTGTAGCAAAGGGTCGTGCATATGATAACCTTTATCAGCGGCTAAGCACGAAGGAAGGGGAGAAGGATATTTATAGGATGGCGAGGATCCGCGAGAGGAAGACAAGGGACATCAACCAAATCAAATGCATCAAGGATGGGACGGACCGACTTCTGGTGAAGGATGAGGAGATCAAGAACAGATGGCGAGAGTACTTCGATAAGTTATTTAATGAGGAGAATGGTTCGACGCTTGAGCTGGATGACTCATTTGACGACGCCAACAGACGTTTTGTGAGGAGAATTCATGAGGCAGAGATTGCGGAGGCTTTGAAGAGGATGAAGGGAGGTAAAGCGATGGGTCCTGATGGTATCCCCATTGAGGTGTGGAGATGCCTGGGTGACAGAGCAATAGTATGGCTGACTAAGCTTTTTAACCTCATTTTTAGGTCAAACAAGATGCCTGAAGAATGGAGAAGAAGTATATTAGTACCGATCTTCAAGAACAAGGGAGATGTTCAAAGTTGTACTAACTACCGTGGGATTAAGCTGATGAGCCATACGATGAAGCTTTGGGAGAGGGTTATCGAGCATCGCCTTAGGAGAGTGACAAGTGTGACCCAAAACCAGTTTGGGTTCATGCCTGGAAGGTCGACCATGGAGGCGATTTTTATAATACGACAACTCATGGAGAGACATAGGGAGCAAAAGAAGGACTTGCACATGGTCTTTATTGACCTCGAGAAGGCATATGATAAAGTACCAAGAAATGTCATGTGGTGGGCTTTGGAGAAGCACAAAGTCCCAACTAAGTACATTACCCTTATCAAGGATATGTACAAGGATGCGATGACGGTTGTCCGCACTTATGGTGGAGACAGTAGTGATTTTCCAAATAAAATAGGTCTGCATCAGGGGTCAGCATTGAGTCCTTATTTATTTGCTCTGGTGATGGATGAGGTCACAAGGGATATACAAAGTGATATCCCTTGGTGTATGCTCTTTGCTGATGATGTGGTGCTAGTTGATGAGAGTAGAGCAGGTGTTAATAGGAATTAAAATAGTCTTTATACTATTTTATCACTATTAGTGTGCCTGAGCCGTGATCTTTGCTTTCTTTTCTGCTTTCCTCTAACTCTTTTTCTGTTTTTTTTTGACCTTTTGGGTTTCACCTCTAGCCTACCCCAACTAGCTTGGGACAAAAGGCTATGTTGTTGTTGTTGTTGTATCTCAGAAATTGTTACTAATGCTGCAGAATTCTGTGCTGATTTGACTTTGCATGGAGTCAGGAGTTGGAAGAGCAGATGACACCCTGGATGATGTGGAGAGGATTGGCTACTTGTCCAAATACATAGCAATCACACTGAAAGCCATCAGGTATTTTAGCAATAAGCATATGTTTTAGAACACAGAAGCACGTG
This sequence comes from Echinochloa crus-galli, assembly GCA_900205405.1. Classification (NCBI taxonomy): domain Eukaryota; kingdom Viridiplantae; phylum Streptophyta; class Magnoliopsida; order Poales; family Poaceae; genus Echinochloa; species Echinochloa crus-galli. The sequence goes on along the minus strand of OAMR01000537.1, from coordinate 149,151 downwards.
CTAACAGCATTTGGTGTCATTTGCCAATTCTAGGAACGGAGCCGATGTGAGGGGGTACTCTGTATGGTCATTCATGGACCTGTTTGAGATATTCGGTGGGTTCAAGTTGCGTTTTGGCCTTGTTGCTGTCGATTTCAACACTGAAGAACGGAGAAGGCAGATGAGGCGTTCTGCTCACTGGTACTCGGACTTCCTGAAGAACAATGCTGCAATCGAATTGGAATGTGATCTTACGACTAAAATCTCTCATGCTCAAATTTGACCGCTGGTAACTCTTTATGTGAGTTCCCTGGATGGCGCAGTGAACGATCTCTGCTGAGTTCACACATTGTCAGTTGTTATGCTTTGTACACTACCAGTTTTTATTAAGCCCTACAGTGGTAGTTACACGGCTGGATGTTAATAACTATGTGATAATAAAAGCCGTATGACACGATACAGTGCATTAACAAAGCTTTGTCAACTGACGCCCTCAGTGATATGATTTTGAGTAACTACACATCATTTTGGCTTATCTAGATATATAGTTTTTGCGATCATTTCATGAACTGATTTATATACATGTTGGCGACATGACATAGTAGATATAGTTGTCGGTTTTATACATATAACCCCTATGTCTATTCCATTGCTTCATTTTTAGGTTGTCTATCCTTTTCTTGTTCCTCCAACATTGATTAGTTGCATGGATATGGCCTAGTGCCGGCTCTATAGCCTGTCGAACCGAGGCCCCTTTCATCACCCCTCCAGTCATTGATGCCGCTGGTCCTGTTCGGTTGGCTGGTGGCTGGTGCTATTTTTTTGCTGAGAGAAAAACACTGCTGGTTGGTGGCTGGTGCTGGTTTGAGAGAAAAACACTGCTGGCTGGCTGGTGGCTGATAAATCCAAACGAAGACGATGAGAACACGGTCCGTAGGGTCTGTTCCTTGGGGATGACCGGGTGAGGTCTGCTCACGAATCTATGGCGTGGGATCATGTGAGGCCACGCCACAACATACTACTAAATGTGATTATGTAGTAGTAGAATTTATGAGATAGCATAATTAGTCCACTATATGTGATTTTTCTAGTTAAATTGTTAAATGTTATTTTCTATTTTCTTTTAAATGGAAGCAAGTTGCAGCCTCCACACGCGATTGGTACATTATTACAGCATCAGTATTTGGCTGAAATGAGAATAAATAAATACTATGGATAAATTTTGCCTATGGCCTGTTAGTTAGCATTAAGCTAGAAGCCTATGGCCAAATCTCGAAGAAATCCATTGCAAAAACCACCAAAGCCTAGCAAGGTTCGTTTATGTCCTCTCTATATTCAAATTTGTGTAGCAATCTACACTTCTACAGCACCTTAGCCAATATGTCTCTGAGAATTGCTTGCATAATAGGAAAAATCTAAAACCGATATCATTTTGATATTGTCATCAATTGGCCCAACATAGAGCGGCTATCCCAACAAAGATCTTTTTCATTCTTCCCTTTTCTGCAGGGTGTGCATTAAGCCACTCCCTAACACGTGAGGAACACACTACTATAAGATAATTTATTTCCCTAGTAATTCTCACAATTCGCCGAACATGTAGCAAATTGTTGAACTATAAGATAATTTATTATTTCCCTAGTAAACCTTAACCTTTGACATTTTCCTGTATAACGGACACCATCTATCCATGAATGATGCCAACTTCTTGACGTCGTTGTCATCTTCCTTATTCCTTTGTCCGGCCGTGCAGGCACATGGTGAGGTTCCTTGTTTTGCACCACTATGTGATATGTTTGCGTGATCGTGAGTGCCTGCCTAACTAACATTCCTTCACATATCCCTAGCTTTCTTTCCGTCCGGCTGATCATATAAATTTTAGCTACCCTGTTGACCATGGTTTTGCCAATTGGCACTAGTTTGGTGCTTTGGTACGTATTCGTGATGGTCCTATCTGAAACCTGTAAACGTAACTCAAAACTTAAGGCCGTTCTGCCGATCGCTGCCCCCATGTGACTCGTATATAGTACGATCTTTATTTCAAATTTTATTTACTGTTGATTTTTTCTCACAATATTTTTTTTTAAAAAAATGTGCATGTATTTTCTACCATATCCCTTATTTTGTATACCAAAACTAGCACCTCACAGCAAGCCACGTCGTCAATTCATTCAGCCATCCGTTCTACAACCAACCGCTACCTGAGGATACATCTGGTTGACGTTATCTTCGTCATCATCGCAGCAGTACCGTGCCACCATCCAAAGCACGACGTGCAATTACAGTTGCACATCTCCATTCGCATCTGCGCCCCTTCGCTCGGTGGCCAGGCCATCCGCGTGGCTAGCTTTGCCCCTCCACGACTCCCCCGCATTGGGGCCCTAAGACACGTGGATCTAGGGATGGAAACGGATCGGATACGGATGGAATTGAATTCGGATAATACCTTTTATTATATTTTATTTTGAATATATATATGGATTCGGATATTCTCGGATACGAATACAAAACGGATCTTTCGGATTCAGATATGTTCGGATATTTAGTAAACCAAAGTGTTTGAGTGTAAAACAAAGTATTTGAGTGTAATTTATATAGATAATATATTAGTTTGAAACTAAATCAAAAGAATATGTTTATACAATATTTAAATATATGTTTATTCTATTCGGACACGGATAATATCGGATATTTCATGCATATCCACATTTATTTCGAACTCAGATATATTCATTTTACTTACCACATTAAAACGAATGCGGATACAGATATCCATATTTCAAATCGGATACTAATACGGATATAGATAGTTCGGATAATCATTTTACCGTTTCCATCCTTGCGTGGGCCAATGGCTTGACCATGTTTAACATCTTGTTAGAAAGTGTTCAGTTCCTTTGGACAGTCGTTTTAACCATGGAGTAAAAATATCAGTCAACCATTTTTCTAACTGATCTGAAATAGCGTGTTTCAAATTAGGGAAAATCATAAAGTATAGGAGAAAATCAAGACAGTGGCCTACGTGTTGCAGATGTGCATGGTGCAGGCACTACCGGAATCCACATATATACCGTGTGCCTGCAGCACACGGCAAAGCCCTTTTGCACACGGCAAAGGTTTCTAACTGATCTGAAATAGTGCGTCGCACACGGCAAACGCCGGCCGGCAAAGTCGGCTTTGCCGTGGACTATTTATCAGGCACATGGCGAAGCTTTTGTCGTGTGCGGCAACAGCACTCGGCAAACTATTTTTGGAAAAATAGAAAAAAAACTCAGCACGGCCGTCGGGCCCACCGCCGTGGCCGCGCCGGGCTGGGCTGGCCGCGCCGCGCCGGCCGCCCGCGCAGGCGAGCCCCCGCGGGGGTGGCTGAGGTGAGAGGAATTGAGATAGGAGAGAAAGAGATAGGGGAGAGAGAGGGGAGATTTATTTGGAAGGGGAGGTGGATATAGGGGAGGAGGATTGGACCAACAGGAAGGCTCCATTTTAAGGGGATGGATCGCCGACATGGCGAGCTGACGTGGCGAGTGTGTTTTCTCTATGTGCTTCTAACAAACTTTTGGATGGTTAAACAACTTCAAATGAAAAAGTTATAAACTACAAACTTTTACATCTTTTCGAGACCAACAACTTTGATGTAGAACATATTTACATTCGATATCATTTGAACATTTTAAAATTTTAAGATTTCAAATTAGATACATTATAAGAATATTTTAAAGTATTAAACAATCTCAAATTAAAATGTTATCAACTAAAAAGTTTTATAACTTTTAAAGATCTAGAACTTTTATTTAGAGTGTTTCTTCATTAAAGGTCATTCTAAAATTTCAAATTTAAAATCTCATTTCTCTAATAGTGTCTACTACTATTAGGGACACTATTTGAGAGAAACTACCACTGACATGTAAGATTTATGAACAAACACATTTTAACATTATCTTATGAAAAACTGCCCTCAACAAAAACTGTTCATCTCGATGAGTTATATAACTTTGTAGTTCAATATATTTTTATTTGAATTCGTTTAGGGGTTCAAAATGTGCTTTGAAACGCTTATTTACCGTGTGTCTAAAAATACACACGATAAAATATGGCTTTGCCGTGTGTCAAGAAAAAACACACGGTATGAATTTGCCGTGTGCCAGATTTACCGAGTGTTTTTTTACCGTGTGTTTTTTGAGAAATACACGGCAAACTCTATCTTTGCCGTGTGCCCGAGAAAATACACACGGCAAACCCGCACACGGCAATCGGCAACCATGCATTTTCCGGTAGGGTGGCCGAACGCTTCGTCCTCCAGCCATGTGCGCATTCGGGTGCAGCTAGCTCAGGTTGTGGATCGATCCACCGGGCCAAAGCAAGTTTTACAAATGGATCAATAGACCTGAGCATTTTTAGCCCGGCCCGTCCCGGCCCGCAGGCCCGGCCCGAACCCGGCCCGCCCACGGACCTTACTGGACGGGCCTGGTCACAGATCTTGCAGCCCGAGAAAATAAATCTTGACCCGAGCCCGGCCCGAAATGCTGTTTTTAGTTATTTTACACTATAAAATGCACGGGCGGCCAAGCCCAAGCCCGGGCCCGGCCCGAGCCCGGCCCGAAAATTGAGGCCCAACGCGCCCAGTGGGACGGTCATGGGCAGGATTTTCTCGGCCCGAAATAACCGGATTTTTTTCAGGCCCGGCCCGAACCTGGCCCGGCCCGAAAAATGCTCCGGTATATGGATCAACCGGTGCTCCACGGCACCTCGGCTGGGTCGATGGAGTGAGCCCGGTTCGCTCCATGGACCAACCATCCGCATCTTGAAGCTAGGGCCATGGCGAGGTACAGCGGCGGGATCCGCATCCTGGCGGCCTCCATTATTGCCATGGCTCGGTGACAGGATGAGCAACCCCACTGCAGATTTGGCTGGAAGCCACTTCCCTGGAGACAGCCGCGACGATGCATGACTTCTTGTTGGTTTCTTCTCGTATGCCTGCTCTCCACAACTTCCTCTTCCTATTATGCTTCGGAACCAGCCAACCAGGCGACCCCATTGCCTTCACGGGATGCCGGACAAGATGAGCGTGGTGCGGCGCGAAGGCCCTGCCTATGCCCCCAGTAGGTATGCCCAAATCCATTCTTCATCATCTCTTCCTGCAGATCAATTATTTTCCACTTTCTCCTTTGCAAATGTACTCCCTTTAATAAATTTATTAAAATATTGCACGTATTTTCTATAAATGGAAGCAAAGTTGTGGCACGGAAACCAACGGCGACATACATTTAGGGACGGAGGGAGTACATGGCTTTCTTTTGCTTTCATAGTTGAGACTGACACAAAGTTTCGTCTGAACATGTCATTTCCTTTTCTGACCTCTGAAAATTTTCTTCTTTGTACACAATCCACGCAGGTCGGACGATTGTTGACTACTCCCTGTTTGTTTTTTATAAGTCACGTGTATATTAAGATTTAAACTTTACGATCTTTTATCTATAATTTAATAAAAAATAATTTCAAAGTATAAATTCATAATGGTTAGATTTGTAATCAAAAGTATCCACCGATGATCATAAATTTATAACTATAAATATTCTATATAATAATAATTATAAAGCAAGTAAGAAATCTTAGTACGTTCTGCCTTCGTACGTCGTATGTCCGTCCGTTCGGTGGTGGAAAAAAAGATCGACGTAGAGCGCGCTGACTCTGGACCGAGTCGGATTCAAACCGTTGTTGCAGCTGGCTTTTGCGGCGACACCTACGTATCTATAATACAACGGAGTCCGGCGCAGTACAGAATCATTGAATCACCACCGATAAGAATCGGCAGCCACCTTCGATATACACCTGTCATCTCCAATCCGTCCTCAAGAACTCCAACCCCGGCGAGGTCACGGTTCCTCAAGGCGAGGGCTCCATTGGCGTCCCCTCGTTCTCTCGCTATACCGACGTCATCAACGAGTTGGAGCACCACCTGCATTCGCTGCAGGATCGCAAACTCCCCGTCGCCACAGTCGGCCACGGCGGCGAGCGTTTCCTGGATTCTTCAAGCCCCTCTCGTACTGCTGTGGCGCTGTGGCGGTGGTGGAAAACGTCGAGGACGACAGCAACCGTGTGCTGAACACGACGCAGCTGCGCGTGGCAGACGTCAAGGCATCCGTGTCCAAGACTCCAAGGGCCACGTGCACCACCGTGAAGGTTCTGGTCCTGCAGTGGCAGACAGGCTGCTGCGCCACCTCGTCGTGATGCGAGGAAAAACGTGACCGTTTGATGCCTGCATGCCCATTCATGCATAAAGATTCATCAAGACTATGTCTAAGGTAGATTAAAACTAGACAATTCGTACAATTACTTTTATGTTTTGCAAATCTTGTACTCTATAAACTACTGCTAATCCGGCCAGTAGAAATTGTTGTAGTTCATATCACACCAACTAATAGCTATATTCCTTGCAGATGGCTTCTCCGAAACGAGATGAGGACAACACTCCATTGAGAGACATAAGTATCGTCATAAGTACAAGTAATATTGATCAACTATTGTTTGTAAATGATTATCCTATCTGCTACTACTTTCCCACCAAACTAATTGCTTATTGTACTTTGTTAGATGGTGACAACAGTAGCAATGGGAGCCCAACATCCAGTGACCAGCCACGACTCATAGATCCTAGAGAACGCAAAAGACAACGAGAAAGGGACCGATATGCACAACTATCTAAGCAGCAGAAGGATGAGTTACAAAAAAACGACGTGAAGCTCGTCAACAGAAAAAAGTATTGCTGTGCACATCCGAGCAAATTGAAGCAAGACGTGCAAATGCTAGGACACGTTATGCAAATTTAACACCCGAACAAAGGCAGGCAATATGTGACCACCAAAAGTTACTCTATGCAAACATGACATCTGAGCAAAAACAAGTAAAGAGAAACCATGAAAAAGTACGTTGTGCAATTCGACGCAACACTCCTAGCAAATATTCCATCGCAATGCAGAACCCTTCGTATAACTCATCAGATTCAGATTGATAGGTTCTTTCTAGCTAGAGAATAACTTCATTTTTTAGACAAAAGCAAAAGTGACAATTCAACAATTTTTATTGTATTGTTTGTATCTAAGTATGTCTACACAAGTTACATGAATGTATGAAGTTCTGACAATATTTATTGAAAAGTTTTGCTAACTTTACATTTTGCATTCATGGATAGATTATGGAGTTTGCAATTCAAATCATTTGCGTTGACAGATTCCATCAAATAGAGTGTTTATGGAGTGTTGATTATCAACCGTTGCAACGCACGGGCATATTTGCTAGTATAATATAAGATAAATAAATGGTTAAAATATACCGTGCCAAAGTCAAATCACGCCAATTATAAAACCAAACGGATCAAATGCATTGAAATCTCTTATCCATGCTGATCACGCCAGGCATGCCTTTCTGTTTTTCAGCGTTCGTTGATCTACGTTCCCAATATGGTTTCTGATGTTTTCAGTGGTAGCTTCATGCCTTCATCTACGCCCAGATAAGTACCCATGTTTTCCGTTCTTTCGTGATGCATTAAATACATCTTTATCTAGTGAAACCTGTAGCGGACAATAAATTGCAGTCTAATATGGAGGGTATACACATAAATACTCTGGTATATAGCTTGGCTAAAGATAGAAGAAAAAAGTGTGTACTTACTGCAGGTTTTCATGCATCCTGTTGTTTAGTTAATTTTGGTAAGTATAATCCTTATACAGTACTATCTCACACTAATGTGAAATTTAGTATTTCAGATATGATCCATTTGCCATTTCCAGTTATTTGGAGCGTGCTATCAATATGGTTCAACAGAATAATTAGATATATGAAGCTTACCTGGCTGTAACAAACCATCTTTGTTTACAGTTCCTCGATGCATGAGCAATGAACTGCAAATAATATAACTTTGCCACCAATGCCAATTTATTTTCCCTGTGCTTAGTTTTTGCTAATTGACATTTATCCCATGTCTTATCCTTTTTATCCTGCATTGCCTTCAAATTTCCAGCTGTTTTGCTTACAAAACATTCTAGATAGATGGGCTAACCATGCACATGAATACAAGAAGCGGTTTCCGTTTCAAAGAATAATATTGTATCTTATAATGAAAGATTGTACAACATAAATAAATTACATGACTCTGCTCGGATATACGATTATGTAAGGATTGAAACATGTTTGATTTATTCTTATGAGCGCACTCATAAGTTTTCGCTTGCTATACCCTACGCAACTGCACGGGGTTGTTGCTAGTTCATTTTGGATTTTTTTTTAATTAATATTATTTTAATTCGAAATTACAAAATAATTCCTCTGAACCACAAAATTACATAACTGTGATATAATCGTCTGCTGGGTAGACGAAATTACCCAGTAGACGAAATTTTCGTCTACTTATTGGACGAAATTAAATTTTCGTCTACCCTACCCGTTGGACGAAAATATCGCCCCAGGACGAAAACCTGCAACGGGCCCGCGTTTTCGTCGACCCGTTAGACGAAATTAGGATTCCGTCCCCCGGTTAGACGAAATTAGTATTTCGTCCGCCCGGCAGACGAAATTTATCATACAGGACCACATCGCCCATGTCCGGCCGGCCCGTGACTGTCTCTTCTCTCTCTCTTCAATTGGATCTGAGGGGGCGACGGCGAGCTCCGACGGCCGGGCGGCAGACGGGCAGGGGCGGCTCGCGCGGCGGGGTTCGCCGAGTGAGTAAATTTCGTCTACCCGTTGGACAAAATCTATTTTCGTCCACGAAAATAGAATTTTGGCATGCGTGGGCCATTTTCATCTTGCAAAATCGTCTGCTGGTTGGACGAATTTAATTTCGTCTAATCAGTCCAATTTGTGGAATTTCGTCGCCCCAATAGACGAAAAATAAATTTTGTCCAACCAGTAGACGAAAACTATAATTTCGTCCACTGGGTAGACGAAATCTGTAATTTCGTCTACCCAGCAGACGATTATATCACAGTTATGTAATTTTGTGTTTCAGAGGAATTATTTTGTAATTTCGAATTAAAATAATATTAATTAAAAAAATTCGTTCATTTTGTTTGTGACTTACTCATTAAAAGTGCTTTAAAATTTTGTATATTTGGACTAAAACTTTATTAAATACGACGAACGGTAATTTGGGAGTATTATATTACGCCTCCGATTGGACTATCCGGTGCTCAATCGCATGGTACATCTGATCTGCTTCCTAATTCTTCAGTTAAAAGGTGACTGAACAAACAACTCGTCAAATTCAGACAAATTAAATTGCAGTGCGCACGGTCGCCTTGGCCGGCCGCGCTGGATCTCCTCACCCTTCTTCCATCCCAACGCACCCATTCGGTGCGTTTCTTGCCTAGCATGCATTTAGTATACTCGTCAAAATCTAGAATTTACATTCAGCTAAATTCTTGATTCGGGGCTTTAACCCTTGTTTCCTCTCTATCAGTTACTAGTTCGCTGGTCTACTTGGCGCGGCCGTAACCGTGCTTGAATAATATAATGCTTTGATGCTTAGTATTTACTATAGTGCTATAAACGGGGATGGAGTTATAATGCTTTGGACCGTCACATCCCATCCTTCTGAATACAATATCTGAGTGATCCATGGGTGGGAGCACGAATGCCATTATGCTGATGACCACATCACAAGCCGCATTGAGTCAGCCACGTACTCACCCACTTCCCATCGAGCACTCTCTCGTGTATGATGGTGGACGTACTATAAAGATGGGTCTCCTCTGAATCGAGTTGCCATCAGATAGGGATATATGGACACTACCCTACACTAGTCTACTGTTGCAAACTAGCTCGCTTGTACTGAGGAAGAAGAAGAAGAAGATGAGGGGTTCGAGGAGCTCAAGCAGCCTACTCCCCGCTGCTCTCCTGCTCTTCTGCTGCTTCACCACTGGTAATGAAACCTTGCAACCATATTCTCCCTTCCATCCCTCACTGGTAATGTAACGTTGCAAAGCAAAACTAATTGATTCTGCAGGGGACGCCGCCAGTAATGGCGGCCTCAAGCGGGGCTACTACTCGGCGAGCTGCCCGCGGGCCGAGGACATCGTGAGGGAGCAGGTCACCCAGCTGTACCACAAGCACGGCAACACGGCGGTGTCGTGGCTGCGCGCCCTCTTCCACGACTGCATGGTGGGGTCCTGCGACGCGTCCCTCCTCCTCGACTCGACCGCCGGCGTCGTCTCCGAGAAGGCCTCCCCGCGGAGCTTCGGCATGCGGAACTTCAAGTACATGGACGCCATCAAGTCTGCCCTGGAGCGCGAGTGCCCGGGCACCGTCTCCTGCTCCGACGCGCTCGCCCTGGCGGCGCGCGACGGCGGGCATGGACCCGGCATACGGCGGGTACCTCCGGGGCCGGTGCCCGGCGGCGGGCAGCGCCGGCGAGGAGGAGGAGGAGGAGGGCGTGGCGTACGCGCGCAACGACCGCGCGACGCCCATGGTGCTGGACAACGAGTACTACAAGAACCTGCTGGCGAGGAGGGGGCTCCTGCTCGTGGACCAGCGGCTGGCGGAGGACCCGCGCACGGCGCCCTTCGTCCAGAGGATGGCCGCCGACAACGGCTACTTCCGCGACCGCTTCGCCGCCGCGCTGCTCACGCTGTCGGAGAACAACCCGCTCGACGCCGGCGAGGGGGAGGTCAGGCGGCACTGCAGGTTCGTCAACTCGGCGTGATCGGCGGCGGCTGCTCGCTGCTGCAGGTTCACTGTTCACATCGCCACGCGCCATGGCGTTGCAGCAGGAAATGGGCCCGTCTATGTTATCTTGTACAATAAAACAAGGGATTTTAAAAAGATGGCTAGATAAATGTGCGTGGTGCTCCAATTCTGTGCAAAAGACTACCGAACACCACCAGCGTACAAACTCGTAGGAGCAGTGCAACACCAGCGTCCTCATGTGCATAGGGAGCACAGGATTGGAATGACACCACTGGCTCGTGAAAACACCGTGCACGTGCACTCACACAAATTTGGAAGATGCCCACAGAACCTAAATGCAGGTTTGTTAAAGGATGGAAATTAGATGGGATTTGTATTCGGACAGCATGAATTTTACCACATGTTTATTTGAATAGGAATGTGGTTTAATTGTTCTCAAATACGAACACAAAATGGATAGCTCAAATTTGGATTCGCATCCAGATATGTAAGTGATATGGGTGAGAGCAATTAGTAAGTATAAATTAGTTTCATCAATAGTTTTAGAAGAACAAAATCATTATAAAATATACAATTAGTCATAAATATAACACATGTTGACAAAGGCCACTGATTGATTTTTTAATAAATACCAATAGTTATATAAAACATATAAATATATTTTACATTAATAAAATAAATATAATATTTGAAAGTAATTAGTATCAATAAATATATCATTTTCAAATCAAATCAAATCAAAATAATATATCATTTTAGAATAAAATCAAATCAAAATAATATAAATTATTTTTTATTAAATAAATGTGACATCTTTTAGATATGCATTTTTTAATGACACGTCGCTTAAATTCAAATTCTAGCTTAGCAATTATTACAAAAGGACGTGATAAAAGGGAGGACATAAAACGTGACATGTTAAGTTAGTGGTGTGGCCGCCATGGAAATATTTGCCATGAATGAATAGCGATTAGCAATTTAGCATTAGGGTATGTGATTGATGACTATATATATTTTTTATCTTGTAATTGCTGGTTATTTACTTATTTCAAAACTATCGGTACGTAAATGCTAAAATGGGGTGATAATGTACCAAGTCTGCATAGGCCGGAATCTTTTTTGTTTTTCTAAGGAAATCTTTGAGAAATAGGAGGTGTGGAATAACCCTGGCCACGCAAAGCTGCAGCAGCTGGTTTCTGATCCGAGCAACAGTATCCCTGCGCCACATATTATACCTGCGTACGTTCGCCTACGGAAGAACAGAGCAATAATGGAGAGACGCTTGCTGCTTTTGCTCCCATGGCTGCTGCTGATTCTTGCATCGCATGGTGTGGCGGCGTTCCAGTTCACAGTGAATGACTTCCCTGACGATTTTACATTTGGAGCTGGGACTGCTGCTTATCAGGTACCCTAAACAGCATTGCCCCAAATTTATTTTTTCCAGTAGGCAGTACCAAGTCTTAACTTGGATCAAGCTGGGTAAAAAATGTTTCATGTGGCCTCGATCATCTTCTTTCATATGTGTTTTGGGGCAGTATGAGGGTGCAGTAGCTGAGGACGGGAAGAGCCCAAGCATTTGGGACACTTATGCTCACTCAGGTACGGTAGCCACTTTTCTACTATACCTCATTTACTGGGTTACATCAAACAGTAGGAGTTTTATGCACTAGTGCGATTCTGATTTGTTCCGATCGGCATGTCTCCAACTCCAATTGCTAATGTGGCGTTAAATAACTACAAACTTCGCGGTCTTGTCAGACTCACGCTTCACATTTACAACTTACAAGAAGTGTAATATATAGTCCTTCTGAAACTTATGTTCGGTTCTCAATTTTGTATTTCATTTGTCCTAACTAATATTGTGCTAATGCAATAGCAAGAAATATAAATGAGCACAGTGGTGATTTCGCTTCTGATGGCTATCACAAGTACAAGGTGTGGTCACTCTTACAAAGAAAAGATTAATTGCTACTATTATTGGTTATGCAAGGACTGTTCTCTGACATCTTCTCTTGATGTTTCCATTTAGGAAGATGTAAAGCTAATAAAAGACATAGGCCTGCAGGCTTACCGGTTCAGCATATCTTGGCCAAGACTTATTCCTAGTGAGCAACTAACCCCATGCTTTCAATTTTTCATTTTTTGCAAATTGCGACACCATATTGCCCAGTAAAAAGTCCGGGTTCTCCATTGTTTACTATTTTTTATTTTCGGATCATGTAGATGGCAGAGGAGCGATTAACCCTTTTGGGCTACGGTTTTACAACAACATGATAAATGAACTAGTGAAAGAAGGTGAGTAACGCCTGCTTTTCTTAGAGATTATGTTGGTCATCAATATAATGTTCTACTCAATCGTTGTTTTCCAATTCCTGCGCAGGCATTCAGATACATGCCGTGATTTACCATCTAGACCTCCCCCAAATCCTCGAAGACCAGTACGGTGGATGGCTTAGCCCCAGAATCATGTACCTTATTGCTTGCTCTAGGCGATTCTGATTATCAAATCACAATACCAATTTGAATATCATTTCAAATGCTTTTCATGGTAATATCTTTGAACTTTCCCTTCCACGTGTATCTCTGATGCAGAGATGACTTCACAGCATACGCGGACGTGTGTTTTCGTGAGTTTGGTGATAGGGTTGCGCACTGGACAACTATCCTTGAACCAAACATCATTGCTCAAGGTTCATATGATGGTGCAATAGCACCCCCTGGGCGTTGCTCATACCCATTTGGCCATAATTGTACGGTTGGCAACTCCTCTGTGGAGCCTTACTTATATCTACACCACAGTCTGCTAGCTCACTCATCTGTAGTCAGGCTTTACCGGGAGAAGTACCAAGTAGGTTTATTGTGTTCATTCCCTTCATACCTTCGTTCTGTTTCTTGATGACATGCATGGGCATGGACAAATGAATTTTGTCACGGTTTCAGGCAGTTCAGAAGGGTGTCGTGGGCATAAACTTGTATTCCTTGTGCATTTACGCATTGACAGATTCAGCTGAAGATATCCAGGCAACGGAAAGAGCCAATGACTACTTGTTTGGCAGGTACGTAATGTCTCTTTATGCAATTTGTCATGTTGTTGTGTCAAACCTGTTGTTGCGCATGATGTAAAGAGCTCAGTAAGACAGTAACTACTGGTTCACATTTCTCTTTCCATGAACTGTGATAATACCAACAATTAAACAAGTCATTCAATTGCAGCATATTGCACCCCTTCTTTTTTGGAGACTATCCGGAGAGCATGAAGAAGGCTGCTGGTACCCGTCTTCCATCGTTCACCAGTTATGAATCCGAGCTTGTTACTGGCGCATTTGACTTCATTGGACTGAATCACTACAGCTCCATATATGCGAGCAACAATCCTGATTGGCTAAAGATGCCCGTGCGAGACCAAGCTGCTGACGTTGGAGCTTTGTTCAGAGGTTGAAAAAGCCTGCAGTACTTCTGTATGCACATCCATACCTGAATGTACGTGAATCGTAATATTTATGAAGATTGCTCATTTGCATGGATATGCTTGTGAACTTTTGCAGACACCAGGGACGGGCAAACTTCAACACTGGTATGATGATGGTTAATGCCATTGGCCTAAATTTTTGTAGAATAGGACCAATCAACTTTCTATGAATATATATGCTCACATTCATGATTTTAAAGCAGTATCCACCAGGCAGAACGATTGATCCTCAAGGACTAGGATATGTACTCAAATATATCCGGGAAAAGTACGCAAATGTCTCAATTTATATCCAGGAAAACGGTAATCCAACTAGTCTGAGACAACATTTCGAATTGCAAGTTCAGAAGCAAACAATTGCATGTACACATTTAGCGACATTACTGACTAACCAGGCATTGTATCATTCAGGCCGTGGACAAACTGGCGACGATCTGATGGATGTAGAAAGGATTGACTTCCTGAAGAAGTATATTGCAGGCACACTGAAAGCCATCAGGTAACTATCTAATTTTCTCTCTTTTTCTTGTTTGTGCTGATAGGATGTCCCAATATCTAGAGAAATCGGGCTTGCATCAGGTACATACATAATTTTTCTTGTCAGATGCATGGCTCTTTGGATGTTTTGGCACATGAACTTCATCAAGACATGGTTGATTCCAGGGATGGAGCCAATGTCAAAGGATACTCCGTGTGGTCATTGATGGATCTCTACGAGATATTCGGGGGTTACAAGGCGCATTTCGGCCTCATCCGCGTCAATTTCAAGGACCTGAGGCGTCAGAGGCAGCCCAGGCAGTCTGCGTACTGGTACTCAGACTTCTTGAAGAATAATGCTTCGATTCAAGTGGAGATTGGTGCAGCAACTGCAACTTCTCATGCACAAATTTAAGTGCTCCATCCAAACAATGCCGTTCTGTACTCGAGAGCTGGAAACAAACGAACAGAGTGAACTTTGCTGGAAATTTCAGCTTAAAGTTTGGTACGTGATTCTTTCGCCAAAAAAAAAAAGGTTTGGTATGTAAGTACGGGTTATGGTTTGTAAAGTAATTTTTTTGCAAGATGTTTTTAAAGTATCTTACTGTAAAGTTTTTTTTTGCGAGATGTTTGTAAAGTATACTACTACCTATATACGGCGTAGTTTGACCTGACAGCATCCTGAAGTTCTAATTTCTCTTATTATTTTTCCTGACAACAAAAGTTTGATCATTACGAAGTATTTCCAAATATAAATCAAACTTTTTTATATTGTTAGACTAATTATTTATAAAAAAAGAATCATTTTACGGTAGTTGGAGGAAAATTGGATGGCTCACGTCGCTCGATCCGACGGCTGTAAGCGCAAGAAGTACCTAGAAGTACCTAAAAGAGAGGTACCTAGAAGTACCAGGTACTTCTATTTTGGTGGGCCCGTATGTACCTGGTACCTCTCTTTTGGTGGGACCCGCACAAAAAAAGAGGCCGGTGGTAATTGCCATTCCGGGATTCATTTTTTTCACCAAGGGTAAAGTAGTCAATCCATAAAGATTGGGATAACGTTTTCGTAGTATAGTTTGGATTGAATGGTTGATCTAATATAGTTCGAGCCCATTCATCGGCGTCCGGAGGTCGGGCCTAGGGTTCGTGGCGGACCTAGGGTTCCTGCCAACGAGGGGGCGTGCGGGAGGGAGGCTGTGCCGCCATGGCGTCGTCAAGGTCGCGCTCCCCTTTCAAGCATCCGCAAACATTGTCCGGTGAGCATTACCGTTTATCACCGGTCGAACGAGTGGCTGCGAATAAAAGTACCGGTGTGCTCACGTCGAGCGACAAAAGTGATCTCACTGCTGCCGCACATCGTGCAGATGCCTACACGCCTATAAATGCGTTGGTTGTTCAGCATAATGAGCACTCAGCTAGAATCCTTCCACCAAACATGTGGTGCACCCTCCTGAATGAGTGCTTCAGCAGTAGTAGCGTATCGGGAGAAGAGCACAAGGGTATGTGCTACTGATGCTAGAAGAAAACCTGCGAGCGGCGAAGTAGATGAAGGCCGAGAGCAGCATCAGGATTTTTGGTAGGAGGCCGGGACTGAGATCGACAATGGCAGGACAGAGGTCGATCATGGAGACCAGGGCCAAGTGTCGTCACCGAGGGTAACCTGAATGTTGTTCCTCACTTCCTCTTCATCCGCGTAAGTATCTTCAGTTGGCATGATGGTACAAGAAAACTTGCGACGAGTTCATGTGGAAAAAGCTTGTTGAACTTGTAGCATATACCATGCTGTGGATACCCCAAATTGCCTTTGTTGTTCTTGTAAACGGCTAATGGCCGAGTGTAATTTGTTACTGTAAGCTTTCCAAATATTGTAAGTGTATGAGCTGTAATACATCTTCTACTTAGCCTCGGCTGCTGTGCTTGTTGTTGCACTCCTAGAATTAATTTTGCTGCCACGCTTGTAGTTCAACAGTGAGACCGTGAGATCACCGGATAGAGCCTCAGGTCCGCCCCGTGATACACTGTCCGGTGAGACCGTTGAGATCACCAGCACCATCCGGTGATACATTGTCCGGTGACTACGTCGCCTTTAAAAAAAAACCCCGGGGTCCTAGGCTGCCCCGGAGACACCCCGGGATGACGCGGAGGCATCCCGGGATACAGGTGGCACCAGCAGGCACGCGGGTCCCACAGGCAGAGCGGAGACAGACGCCCGTCGGGCGCCACGTTGACACCCGAGGCGACAGCCAGCCTTCTCCAATGGTTAAGAGAGCTGCGAACAGTAAAGAGTACAAGAGTAATTATCGTGCCAACAGTCATGATGATCACCGTGCCATTAAGCGATCATATCCGGTGCACATTTCGGTGTTGAACAGGGCTGATAGCTTACATACCAACCATGCTGGCTTCAATATGGTGAAGCATATCTGGGCATTGCGCCCCATTTCCATGTGTGGCGGACAATCAACGTGGCTGAGAAAATTAGTAGGTGAGAGCGTGCTGCCACGAGAGCGTGCTGCCACCAAGCAAAGGGCCAAGGCTATCGACGCCCGTGAGTAAACAGTGTGGTGATAATGATGCACCGCGCATGCTCGGTCAAAAGCTGTTACCACTGACTGCACAGCGAGTCACGGGTCCACGCCCGGCTGCCAGCGAGTCACGGGTCAATAGTGCTGAGCACGCCTATATATAGACGAGCTTGTGAGGTGTAGTAGCACAACGCTTGCGAGAGCTTTCCAGCATGTGGAGTCTCAAAGTTCGTCCTCCTGATGAGTTCGCGAGTGAGAGTGAAGTAGTTCCAAGTGCATGCCATGGGGCACGCCATTGATGCTAGAAGAAAGCCGACGAAAGGTGGTGCACATGCTGGGGGAAAGAAGGAGGACGTTGAGCTGCTCATCGGAGAGATGGAAATCCACCTCGTGGTGGAGCCGAGCGAGGAGGCCGAGATGGGCGTCGATTTTGCTAGCAGATACCTCACCAACGGCGACCTTCAGGAAGTCTCGTCGACATTGGTGCTGTTTAGTCCTCCCCCCATCTTCTAGCAACGCAGCCACGAGGTTCTTTAGTTGGTGGGATGCTAGAAGGAAACCGGCGAGACAGCTGTGGAAACTGCTCCCGGTGATTCTGGTGTCACTGCCGAACTGAAGTGGTGCAAGTGCTGCCTAGCAGGCAGTACGTATCTTTGTATCTGTAAACAGCCAATGGTCGAGTGTAATTTATCCTTTGTGTGACATATTCAGTTGGTGGGATGCCACAAAAAAAATCGACGAGAAAGTTGTGAAGACTGGTTCTCGCGATAGTGTGCTGGCCTGCTTATTGAAGTGGTCCAAGAGCTGCCTTGTGGGCAGTTTGTGTCTTTGTATCTGTAAACGGCCGATGGCCGAGTGTAATTTATCCTTTGACATGTTCTGTTCGTATTCAAAAAGCATTTTTCAAGCATCCGCAAACATTGTCCGGTGAGCATTACCGTTTATCACCGGTCGAACGAGTGGCTGCGAATAAAAGTACCGGTGTGCTCACGTCCATACTGCGCTAGAGTGTCCGGTGAACATATGATATGATCGCCAGTGCGCACTAGAAGGGTCCCAATGTACCCAGTTAGTCGCATGCAAGTACGCCGGTTAGTCGGACCGGTGCAGTACCGGTCGGTTTGCACATAAAAATCATGAAGCGTACAAAAAAGGATGGTTGCATGATAGATAGGAAGGAGAGACCGTTGATCGTACCGGATAGACGCTCCGATCCGGCCACGCAAAAACTGGGTTCATTCAAAAACCATGTTTCAAGCATCCTCAAACATTGTCCGATGAGCATTACCGTTTATCACCGGTCGAACGAGTGCATGCGAATTAAAAGTTCCCATCATTGATAGAGTGTCTGATTGAATGAATATTGGTGCGAAGGGCAAAGAAAATAGTGCTTTCCGGCCCATGTCAGTATTTCGAAGCCTGCACAAGCCATTTCGGCCCACCACTTCAAAAAAATGGGACCCCAGTGTCCTAGGCTGCCCCGGACTCGGAGACAGCCCGGGAGGACGGCGAGACAGCCCGGGATGCAGGTGGGCCCCCCAGACGCGCGGGTCCTTCGGTCAATCATGTTTGGCTGAGAAAAAGTAGTAGGTGAGAGCGTGCTGCTTATGTGCACGCAGGGCGATGCTAGTTACTGTTGGCTCATGATTCTTCACAGAAGGAGCGCGGAAGCGCATGCACATCGTCTTTTTTCTGTGCTGATATTGATTGTGATTGCCCTTTTGACCAGGCATGCCTGGTAGCAGATTTCCCTCATTGATATTCGCTATCTGTTCATCACGGGCGTACAGTTTTGTGTTTGTCACTGGTGATATGCAGTGCCATTACGTGTTCCCTCACGGGCGTAGAGTGTTTTGTCTTTTTACACCCGTAATATGCAATGCTCTTAATCGTACTGTGCTAGACTGTCCGGTGAACATATCCTACGATCCCCGGTCCAATAGGAGAAGCGGGAAAAAGGGTCGCAATCTACTACGCCCATGCAAGTACACCGGTTAGTCGGACCGTGTCAACACCGGTAGCATCGGTGGACGCAGAGGATTAAGGACTCAGTGGTAGCATGCCAAGACCCTCGCATGCTCGGGGGCTGGGTGCCGGGAAAGGACTCGGCGCGTTCGATACGAACCATCCCAAGACCGTCGCGTGCTCGGGGGCTGGGCGCGGTCTCTATAAGATCATTCTTACTTCAACAGAGGTCGGACACTATGACTCGGCAAAAATAGATGAACATATTCATACTTAAATTCGCGAGGTGCGATTTTACAAGAGTAAATTACACTCGGCCATGGGCCGTTCAGAGATACAAAGACATAAGCCCCTAATAACAGGGCTATTCGACCACTTCAGCCGGATGACTAGGATTCAACCCTAGGAAGCAGTTTCCACAGCTTCCTCGTCGGTTTTCTCCTAGCATCTCCCGACCGAAACACCACCAATGGTACCTACATCTCACCTGCATGGCCATCCTCCTTGAACTCCTCGGGGAAGTCAGTCGGCAACTCGGCATCATTTGCGAGCTTTCTAACAAAGACGCCGCCGACCACAACCTCTCCAATGGGCTGTTTCAAGAAGAAGGCCTTCACCGCACCAATGATAGGCACGGTGAGCAGCTCCTTTCCCGCAGCATTTGCGCCACCATTCGTCGGCTTTCTTCTAGCATCAATGGTGCTCGCCAGGGCAAGCCCCTTGGCTCTCTCTACCCTCACTCCGGACATGTCTGGGGGATTGTAACACCCAAAAATAGCCTATTTAAAATTTTTAATAATTAATTGATTATTTATTATCATGTTCATGTTTAATATAGGTTAAATAAATATTTTCTGGAAATTAAAATCAAATATAAGGTCCCCTGATGCTCCAGGGCCAATCCCCATCTCAAACCGGGCCCCCAAGCACGTTTCCGGCCTCGCTCCGGCGAGCCTCCGCCACGGTTCGTGGCGGCGCCGCCGCACACCAGACCCCGCCGACAGCCCCTCCGCCCAAATCCATCCGCAGCCATCGGATCGTGATCCGACGTCCCAGATCCGCCCTTACCTCGGGTCAAAGCTGACCGTAACGGTCAGCGGGGGCGTTTTCTCTAAAGAGCCCTCCACCTTTTAAGAAATCAACCCGCCGTCCACCGCAGTTCAAAAATAATTCCGGATAGGTCCTGATTTTTGTGGAAAACCCCCTGCACTTTTTAAAATTAGAACCCGCGGTCCTGAGTTTAAGTTTTCACGCATAGGCCCTCGGGTTTTTATACGAAATCATGTTTACGTCCCTGTTTTATTTCAAATAAGCCCCTGGGAACTTTTTAAAATTGCCAGCAGGTCCCTAGAACTTAGAAAAGCCGTATCTTTTTCGTTTTAGCTCCGATTAGTGTGATTTTCGCGCTCATGTGTTCGTAGTGAAGCGTAGAATATTTCTAAAA
>OAMR01000537.1:98765-119810 GCA_900205405.1 Echinochloa crus-galli | reverse complement strand
TTATAATATACATAAAATATATACAATAATAAAACATATCATAACAAAATAAATATTGTTTTATATTTTTTTAAATAAGACAAACGGTCGAACGTGAACAGAAAAAGTCAATGAATGCTTATATTGTGAAACGGAGGGAGTATCACCTAGCACGGATAATAAAGCAATTTTTTCGTAAGCTCGTAAATAACTAGATAGTGTCAACAGTCAACACAGTTATACTGAACATATATAAAATTCTGTTAACCTTGTTTCCATAAATCACTGGCCACCAAGTCACGGTTACAAATTGGAAGGACTTCCACAATTGAAATGGCCTCCACAGAACAAACATCAAATAAACTTAGGCGATTCTAAGTCGAAACTTAGGCGGATTCACCCTATTCGGGTCGATGGTTTTCAGCCAGTCAACAGTGTTTTTTCTCAGTAGAAACCAGCACCAGCCACGCCACTAACCAGTCAATAGTGTTTTTCTCTCAACAAAAATCAGCACCAGCCACCTGTCACCAGCCAAACGAACAGGATAAGAGGTTCCCTGCTTTGGTGCATTCTCTTGGCTTAAATTCAACACTAGCACAGCTAGGGATGAACAAATTTCAGATGATTCTTAATCGTAGCATATTAGCATGTATGCCAGAGTATTTGAAAATTTACTTATTTGATATATTTTTTTCCCAGCGCGGCCCAAAAAAATACTCAGGTCTATTCGTCGTTATTCATCAGCTAGAAAATCTTTAGCTACTAAATCTTTCTATACAAAGAATGGCTTAGGACGGTCTTTGTTGAGGACCGAGGCTGTATTTAGTTTCAAAAAAAGAATACGAAGTTTAGTGAAAATGTCACATCGAACACTGTAGTATATTGTAGCTTTTTTTTGTTTGTTTGTGATAATCGTTGTCCTATCATGACCTACTAGGCTCAAAAGATTCGTCTCACCGTGTACAACAAAACCATGTACTTAATTTTTTTAACCACGTTTAGTGTTCTATACATGAGGAGAGAGATTTGATGTGATGGGTGAATAGTGAAGTTTGGAGAGAGAATTTTTGTCTTTTCAAGGGGACTAATAGGGGTGGCTGACGAGCTAGCTCGCTCGTTAAGGCTCGGTCTGTTATATAGCTCGTTTAATAACAAACTAATTCGGCTCGGCTCATTAAGATTAATGAGCCAAAAGTTGAGTTTGGCTTAATGAGCCAAAAGTTGAGTTTGACTCGGTTCGTTCTAAAAGCTCGAGCCGGCTCGAGCCAAACGACGTTCAATATTAATGTAAAAATTAAATATGACAATAACTTAGATATTATAATTTAAGCATGTTAATAATATTTAGAAGTATAACTATTGATGAAATTATAATAAAAAGTTACAAAAACTAATAAATATAGACGTTTAAAGACTTAAAATAGACTCAATTAATACTACAAGTTGAATAACAAGTTTGTTTTAGCAAAACAATAAAAAATAATATTATACTAATAACAATTAAATTTGATATTATATTTATCGAGCCTAATGAGTCTATCAAACAACTCATGAGGAGTTCACGAGCTAGCTCGTTAATGAAACGAACTGAAAAAGAAATTTGGCTCGGTTCGTTTAAGAGGTCGAGCCAAGCTGAACTGATCCGAACCTATGAACGAGCCGAGTCAACTCACGAGCAGTGGCGGACCCAGAGACTCAACAGAGCCCGGGCAAAACGCACAGCAGTCCGTTCTTTCTATAGAAAATTATGGGGTATTTGCTTAATCCCTCTGAAGTCCTTAAGTGACTAATCACGCTGGAGCCTGGGCGATTGCCCAGGGTCACCGGGCCCTGGGTCCGCCCCTGCTCACGAGCCTCGAGCTTTTCTGCCAGCCCTAGGAACTAAACAGGGCCCGAGAAGAGGCTTCCAAGTAGAGAACAGAAAAGTACCTCGCCGGCATCAAGAGACAAAATGGTGACGAAAACAGTAGTTTTCCTAGAAACGTCTAAGTCAATAGTGCAATCTTTCCCCATATCCTCACTAAACAACTGCCCGTAGTTGTCACAATTTTGATCCTGCGCTGATGATTGCTGATGAGCGGGGAGCGGCGGCGCATCGCCTGAGTTGGCTCGAACTCGAGCTACAGAGCTCGGTTTTGGGTGCG
Organism: Echinochloa crus-galli; assembly: GCA_900205405.1. Taxonomy (NCBI): domain Eukaryota; kingdom Viridiplantae; phylum Streptophyta; class Magnoliopsida; order Poales; family Poaceae; genus Echinochloa; species Echinochloa crus-galli. The sequence goes on along the minus strand of OAMR01000537.1, from coordinate 117,687 downwards.
GGATGGCTCTATGGCTTCAGGGTGACGAGGCGAGCACGGCCAGGGGGTTCAAGTCGGTGCTAGCACGGCGGTGGAGGCGCTCGACGTTGAGCAGAGGCGGCGCGGCTCCGACGAGGTGGTTGGGCGAGCTAGCGGGCGGAAACAGAGAGGGAAAAGCGGTCGGGCGGCTTTGTTACCTCGATGCGAAGCTTCCTGAGTGGTTGAATCGGGTGGAGAGCGACCACGGCGGCGGATCGACGACGGGGTCGGAGCTCCGGCGAGGGCGATCGGCGCGGGAGCGAGCTGCGCGAGGTGTGTGCGAGGGCCGAGCGGTCAAGTGCGGTGGTTGGAGCTCGGCCGTGGTATTTATAGGGTGGAGGGAGGGAGAGAGAGAGCCGGACACGACAGGGTCGAGGTCGCCGGCCATTAATGGCGCTCGGTGATGGAGGGCTCGGTGGAGGCGGCAGTTTCGAGTGGGGAGTGGTGTGGCGGAGGCGGGAGTGCTCCACTGAGCGATTAAGGCCGCTCGGTGGAGGGGAGAGGAGGAGGCGAGGGAGAGGGAGCGGCGTCGGGAGGTCGGCGGCGCGGCTGTTGGCGTGGCTGGAGGTAGAAGGAGAGCCTGACGGGTGGGCCCCGCCTGTCAGCGGCAGAGAGAGAGGAAAGGGAGCTGGGCCACAGGTGGGCCGAAAGAAAGAGATGGGCCGGCGGAAGGGAAAAAGAGAGAGAGGGGTGAGCGGCTGGGCCGAGGGAGAGAAAGAGAGATTGAGAGAGTTTAGGGAGGGGTTTCGGACTTTTTCATGACTTTGAAAACTCCACACAAACAAACAAAAGACATGCAAATTCAAATATGATGCACAATCACTTATTGCTCCAAAATTATTTAAATGATGTTTAATTTTTTTTAGGCTCAAATTTATTTGAAAAATTTTAATGAAATCCTTACAAAATTAAATCTAGTCTTGTTGCTACAATTTATTTGTGATGGAATTTTAAGGTGTTACATCGCGGTACCACCATAGCGTGTTTATAGCGTGGGGCTGGGGTGCTCCAACACCCCCTTCAGCTAGTGCATCCGGTGAAAGAGGAGGAGAAGAAGGCAAGAAGAAGAAAGAAAGGGAAAAGAGATCAATGTAGAGGAGGAAGAAAATAAGAGCCCCCTAGCAACTCAACTTGCATCCGCCACTGCCTAACGCCCGTGAGTAAACAGTGTGGTGATAACGATGCACCGATTTGCTCGGTCAAAAGCTGTTACCACTGACTGCACAGGGAAAGGTAGACACGCATGCGTATCCGAGCCCGGCTGCCAGCGAGTCACCGCATAGAACCTCAGGTCTGGCCTTTGCACGCAAACATTTCTTCATTCAATTTAGAAAAGCATGTTTATACCTTCCTCACACTTTGTCCCGTGTGCATTAGACCAGTCTCAGTGGGAGGGTCATAGACATTAAATTTGATGACATGTACAAATAGTATTATGGGAGAGAAAAGAAGAGGGTCATGAAATGTGAGAGGAGGGTCATCACCATGACCCTCTACTGGCACGGTTCTTAAAATTTCAGTCTAGGTAACTGTGTCAATGACCCTCCCACTGAGACTGGCCTTAGCGGTTACCACCGGTCGAACTGGTGCTTGCGAATAATAGGAACCAAATTTGCCACCACCAGAACTATCATGGTTCTGGTCTTGGACAAGTAGCTTGTACGTCTCTAGCTTGATAGTTGTTACCGACGGGCCGACGGCGTTGTGGGAGATAAGGTGCTGGGTGATTCCCGATTCCACCGAGGGCGGTAGCTCCGTCGGCTATGTCCTTGTGAGGCACAGTCCCGTGTGGGAGCAACCGTTCAGCGGGAGCTCTACACGTTGCGCTTTTACTTTTCTTGCTGGCCTTCGTGCCGTGCATTGGACGCTATTGACCCCCCCTATGGTGGACTCCGTAGGTGAGTTTACCATCCACGACCGCCGCTCTACCCCAGCCTGGTGATCGTCTCTTCCGCTAACCGCGCGCACGTCTCCCTCCCTCTCGTCTTCTCCATCTGGCGCGGTGCCGTGCGCGAGGGCGAGATGCCTGGGCGTGCTGGCGGCGGAGATGGATCCAGGGGGAAGGGATCTCCCAGCGGCCGCCGGAGGTCATCATACGTCAAGGTGAGCTCGAATCCGCCGCTCCCAGCCCTCAGATTGCCTTATGTCCAGGGTCGCCATGGCGTACCGCAGGGCGAGAAGGCATCGCCAGGGTGCGGCGGCTGGATCAGCACAGAATCTTCTTCCTCTAGTGGCTCGGAGAAATCGGTCAGCAGCTATACCCCATCCAGCGACCGCTCTAGGGTTCGTGCATGTCCCTCTACCTCTCTGTACTTTCTTGATCTGGATCTAAAGGTTAGTACTCGTTCTTGTTCTGGATATGCAGGCTTGATTGCCAAATTCTAGGGGTTGTGTTGGTTAATAGAATTCGATTGATTGTGTTGGTCAATAGAATTTGATGCTTGAATTAGTGATTTTGTAGTCAGTTTCGTTAAGCGAGCTCCCCGAAGGAATGGAGGTTGCGGATTGGGGCGGGATTGATAATGACACTGAAGCTCGGTGCCGCCATGGAATGCATCCACGCCGCCTGCTCTGCTTGGATGGAAAGAACAAGGGGCGTCGTTACCACGGTTGCTCACTTTGGGTAAATTCCCCCCTCTAGACCTATATAGTAGATGATAAAAGCAAAATGCATTGATGTGGGGTTCGAATGTTTGATTATTTGATTGCTGGTTCCACTGCAGGGGAAGGAGAACATGTGTGATTTCGTTTTGTGGAAGGATGAAAAACACAAATGGTCACCAATGCCTGATTTGGCTACAACCCTATTGCGCGCTATGGTTCAGTTCAAAAAGAAGGCGCATGAAACTCAGGTGGACCTGTCGGTGGCCATTCAGCTTCGCAATGTGATATACGAAGAGAAACAAGCACTAGAGCGAGAGAAGGAAGACTGGGCCAGAGAGAAGAGTAATCTAAAAAAGGAGAAGGAGAACCTGCAGAGTGAGCTGCACAATAGGAAAATGTGTGCTGATTTTGACAGGAGGATGGTTCTTGGCTTGATCATGTGCCTGATTGCTCTTATGGTGGCAGTACTGCTTGCAGTTGTCCTGAAGAACTGATGATCTTATGGTACTATTTTGTTGGTATTTTCTCTATCTGTTAGCTAGCAGAGGGATGACTCGTATCATGTATTTTACTGGTTGCATGGCATTTATATATGGAATGGTTTCAGGCACTGAATGTTCTTGGGTGAAAGTAGCTCTGAATAAACTTTGATGCTGTAAATTTACTCTATATCTGTGCAATGGCTTGAAGCACTTTTGGTTGGTATGATGGATACAACACTGTCTTTGGTCATGGAGTATTGCCTTGGGTTACATGGAATATAATTTGATTGCCAGAAGAAGAAATTATATTCCTCTGGTGGATTAGACAACCTAATATAGTAGACACGCACATTGTATAAGTTGTCTCATAAGTCGTCTTAAGATGGAACAATAGACTAGCTAGTATAAGACTAGGGTGTTCGTGCTTCATATGCTAGATTGAACTCAGGTCATTACTGCGCCATATTGTCCCTTGATCCGTGGACGCAGAGAAATAAGGACTCAGCGGTAATACGAACCATAGCAGAGGGTGACTACCACCTATTACATCCAACTTCATCACGAAAAGTTCACAAGTTAACATCCACCTACTAGCAGCAAAAGGAAACAAACAGATTGGCCCCCTCCATCAGCTCTTCTTCATCATAACCCCAAACAGCACTGCAACCATCAAGCCAATCAAGCCAAACAAACAGATGACTCCATACAGCAGCTTCTTGTCCTGGTTGTCCCTCCTGACCTCATTGTCCAGCCTGTTGCTCATGGACAGTTCCCTCTGTATGCTCTCTTTCTCCTTGAGAAGATTGGTCTTCTCCTTTGCCCACTCCTGTTTCTCAAGCTCAAGAGCTTTCTTCTCTTCACAGGGGGGAAAAGGAATTGCTGGAGGATGAAGAAGGCCTTCACCGCACCAATGATAGGCACGGTGAGCAGCTCCTTTCCCGCAGCATTTGCGCCACCATTCGTCGGCTTTCTTCTAGCATCAATGGTGCTCGCCAGGGCAAGCCCCTTGGCTCTCTCTACCCTCACTCCGGACATGTCTGGGGGATGAACTTTGTGGTTCCACATGATGGTTGTCTCTTGCTCAAGACTCTATGTCGAACGCCCCTGCCGGAGCTCCTATATATAAGCCGCCGTGGTCAAGATCTGTTACCCCGTGACGAAATGGTCGCTGGGAACGCATGCGCATCCGCACCGCTTTCAAGACTGAACGCTCAGCCTTTATTACCTGCCCTGATCAAGCCAAACAAACAGATGACTCCATACAGCAGCTTCTTGTCCTGGTTGTCCCTGCTGACCTCATTGTCCAGCCTGTTGCTCATGGACAGTTCCCTCTGTATGCTCTCTTTCTCCTTGAGAAGATTGGTCTTCTCCTTTGCCCACTCCTGTTTCTCAACCTCAAGAGCTTTCTTCTCTTCACAGGCTTCATTCCTAAGCTGAATGGCCGCCAATGGATCAACCTTAGCCTCATCTGCCTGACCCTTGAACCTATTGATCACTTCCCACAGGCCACAGGTGACTTGATGGAACGTAGGTGGCCACTTGTCATCCATCCAGTAGACGAAGTCACACATGTTCTCCTTCCCCTGGGTTAGGAAAAATAGCAGTTAGACCTTGTCAGCTGTTTACAAACATGGTGAACATTGAAATTAAAATAGTGGGGAATGAAACTACTTTTTCAGGACATGCTAGGTACCGACGCCCTGCGTTCTTGGCATCCCAACACAGAAGGCGCCTTGGATGATTCCCATGAGCACAGCGGACTTGTGTCTCCTCATCAATCCCACCCCAATCCTCGGTCTCCATACCCTCAGGAAGGGCACTATATGAAGGAGACTTCAAATGACAGCACGAAAATGATCCCACATGAGTATCCAAGCTTGTGAACAGATAGCATTGATGATATGATATCACAGATTCATCACATGATAACATGATATATAACAGATGATATGATATAACAGATTCATCACACGTTAGCATTGATGATATAACGGATGATAGCATTGATGCAGTACAAGCACTACCAAATTCCAAGTTATAACAGATGAAAACATTGATGCAGTAGCCTACAACTAACAATATCAGTAGCCTACAACTAACAAATTGTAAACATAGATGGATGTACACGAACCATAGATCGGGCGGAGTGGGTCGATGGCTCGTAGCTCGATGGTGAGTAGCTTGGGGTTCTGCTGTTGGACTTTTCCGAACCCTGTGGGGACGATGAACCGCTGCGCCGGCCGCAGCAGATTTTGCCAGCCCAATCGGCGCAGAAGCTCAAGCCACCCTCGCCCTGCGCCTTGACGAAGTTGTCCATGACATAGGCCATACAAGGGTTCCCCTCGGAACATAGGGCAGGGGCCGGCGCCGGGGAGCGCTTCCCCACAGATCCGGCGGAGCTCTGACGGCCATCACCACGGCCGCCCTCGGATCCCTCACCACCTTGCTCGCTAGGGGCCATCTCTTTCAACGCCGGCCTAGGATCAGGCGGCCGGCAAACTCGAGGGTAGGGTTGGGGGGGGGACAAGACAGGGCGGACGGCAGCGACAGGAGCAGCGGCGGCGTTCTAGAGGGAGGGGAGCGGCTGCGGCGGTCTAGAGGGAGGGGAGCGGAAACAGGAGCGCGCCGCCGGGTGGAACACGAGCGGCGGCGGCCGTCCAATGCGAACGGCCGGGGCGGTGAGGGAGAGAGGTAACGAGAGAATGAGAGGGGCCGGCTTCGTTTCGTACATATGGGCAGCGAACGGTAAGCTCACATGGTTTGTGCAAGCCGTGCTCCCACCGCCCGTGTGCAGGCCACCAATCAAGCCCACAACGCCCGCAGCCCGTTAGCCAACCCCCATATGCAGCCTACCAATCAAACTCTCCACCGGGCCTAAAGTTCCTTATCCACCCTACCGTTGTTCTATGACAGGTGCCAACGAGAAACCGTTGTTCGCACCGTACACACGCGCCGGTCCCGTCGGTGCACGCAAACACTTGTCCATTTCGAAAGCATGTTTGTAGCGTCCTCATACTATGTCCGGTGAACACTGACGTGTAGCACCGGTCGTACGTGTGCATGGAATGATCACCACAAGTATCCATCATCAAGGTCCCGTCTGTGCATGCAAACACTTGTCCATTTAGAAAGCAAGTTTCTAGCGTCCTCGTACATTGTCCGGTGAACACTGACGTATATCACCGGTCATACGTGTGCATGGAATTAAGGTCGCGGGGCACCACAAGTATGCATCATCAAGGTCGCGGGCCGTGTTGTAGCTTATTCTACTTTGATAGGTATGGTGATGATGGATACAACACTGTCTTTGGTCATGGAGTATTGCCTTGGGTTACATGGAATATAATTTGATTGCCAGAAGAAGAAATTATATTCCTCTGGTGGATTAGACAACCTAATATAGTAGACACGCACATTGTATAAGTTGTCTCATAAGTCGTCTTAAGATGGAACAATAGACTAGCTAGTATAAGACTAGGGTGTTCATGCTTCATATGCTAGATTGAACTCAGGACATTACTGCGCCATATTGTCCCTTGATCGGTGGACGCAGAGAACTAAGGACTCAGCGGTAATACGAACCATAGCGGAGGGTAACTACCCCCTATTACATCCAACTTCATCACGAAAAGTTCACAAGTTAACATCCACCTACTAGCAGCAAAAGGAAACAAACAGATTGGCCCCCTCCATCAGCTCTTCTTCATCATAACCCCAAACAGCACTGCAACCATCAAGCCAAAAAGCATTTTTCAAGCATCCGCAAACATTGTCCGGTGAGCATTACCGTTTATCACCGGTCGAACGAGTGGCTGCGAATTAAAGCACCGGTGTGCTCACGTCCATACTGCGCTGGACTGTCCGGTGAACATATCATATGATCGCCAGTGCACACAAGAAGGGTCCCAATGTACCAAGCGCATGCAAATACGCCGGTAGGATCGGTAGACGCAGAGAATTAAGGACTCGCGGTACCACCATAGCGTGTTTATAGCGTGGGGCTGGGGTGCTCCAACACCCCCTTCAGCTAGTGCATCCGGTGTAAAGGAGAAGGAGAACCTGTAGAGTGAGCTGCACAATAGGAAAATGTGTGCTGATTTTGACAGGAGGATGGTTCTTGGCTTGATCATGTGCCTGATTGCTCTTATGGTGGCAGTACTGCTTGCAGTTGTCCTGAAGAACTGATGATCTTATGGTACTATTTTGTTGGTATTTTCTCTATCTGTTAGCTAGCAGAGGGATGACTCGTATCATGTATTTTACTGGTTGCATGGCATTTATATATGGAATGGTTTCAGGCACTGAATGTTCTTGGGTGAAAGTAGCTCTGAATAAACTTTGATGCTGTAAATTTACTCTATATCTGTGCAATGGCTTGAAGCACTTTTGGTTGGTATGATGGATACAACACTGTCTTTGGTCATGGAGTATTGCCTTGGGTTACATGGAATATAATTTGATTGCCAGAAGAAGAAATTATATTCCTCTGGTGGATTAGACAACCTAATATAGTAGATCACCACAAGTATCCATCATCAAGGTCCCGTCTGTGCATGCAAACACTTGTCCATTTAGAAAGCAAGTTTCTAGCGTCCTCGTACATTGTCCGGTGAACACTGACGTATATCACCGGTCATACGTGTGCATGGAATTAAGGTCGCGGGGCACCACAAGTATGCATCATCAAGGTCGCGGGCCGTGTTGTAGCTTATTCTACTTTGATAGGTATGGTGATGACATGCCTTTGCCTTGGTTACCTAGTAAAAGTAATGGTAACCGTGCGATGACACTTCCTAGTGAGATTGATCGTAGGGTGGTGCACGCTATTCAGTCGTACATCTATGTAGTTTCTTAGAAAGAACAAGTAAGTTGACAGAAATTTCGTTCAAACTCAAAGTAGGTAACAAGGACCATTTCCATATTAATTGTAGTCATATCAAACGATGAAGTCACTAAAGGCAATCGTCCTCCATCTATCGCAACCATCATACATCGCAGTTAAAGGACACATGAATTTGAGTATAGAACCAATGATTACCATGAAATGAATGTAAAATGTTCAGAACACATAATTAGAGTCTTAAGGACGAGGGTTTCTTAGCCACGCGAATAATGTAAGTGCCGTGAATACCACGACAGCATGGACGACGAGGAAGCTATCCTACGAAAAAAGAATTATGGGGAAGGTGTCCTCGCACTGGCGCCGGATCCTGCATTCCTCGCTGCAGAAGTACGACCACCAGAAGATTCCGTCACGGCCGCCAAACGTGCAGCACGAGCCCCGCCGGATTCCGTTCGGGTCCCGGTACGTGCACTGATGAACCGCGCGAGGCACCGGCTCCCCAAGCATGTCCAATCGGGGGTGGTAGCCAAGAGGCCAGACGTCGGACCATAGTATGTCCAATATGTGTTGGAGTGTACCGCAAACCCCGCGGTCGCTCCATTTACGGACCGCTGTGCCGTCATCCGCCACCTGGGCCAGGAGCTCCTTGGCCCGATGGTCGTCCTCGGCGCCACGATTTGCTCGCCACAGGAACATAGCGAGCATGTACGCCGCCGGCTTGTGCCAACCACGGGCAGCCTCCTCTAGGTCGTCCAGCGGCGGATGAGGAGCCCCGTCGTGCTGACGGAACACGGCCCTCATCCCCTCGATGAAGAGCGCTTCAAGGTTGCCCGCCTCGTAGGTGTTCGCGATCAGCCGCTGGCGAGTCTCCTCGTTGTCCTCCTGCTCCAACGCCCGCTTGAGGTTGAGGCTGCTGCGCACCAGCGTCGCGCCGCACACCCTGTCTCGGACGAGAGAGGAAACCCCCCTGAGGCGACGTAGATCGTCCATGGGGAAGGTTGATGATGCCGCGACGCGGGCGGCGACCTCGACGAGCATGTCTTCTGGAAGCTGGGTAAGGAATCTAGGCGGCGCCATGGTCGATCTACCCCGGAACGAGAAGGGCTAAGGAGGTCTATGGCACTGGCGGCGCAAAGATGGCGAGGCCCGAGGGCCACGTCGTTCTCCCTTATAAATAACAAGAATCTCGATCAAGGATAATCTCCTTTGCAGATTCCCCATTTACCGGCGCAGATCGTGCACGCGCATCCGTTTCGGAAGGCCGGAGAGGTGTGGCCGCGTGGCATGATTTTTCTGTGCGGCAGTCCTTGTCCCGGTCGTGTGGGCTCGGCCCCACTCTCTAGTGACACAATGGCCGAACTTCGGAGAATCAGAGACCATGTTAGTTGAAGGCACCGGTATTTCAGCGACAGCGAGTACCCAGATCACTGGTTCACAGATAGAAATACTGCTATCACTTGCAGCTATCACTGATATACTAGTTGACATATACTAAAACATATAATAAAGTTCAATGATTGACACTTCCCTAACAAATGTTCAGTGCTCTGTCATTGACACTTCCCTAACTGCATTGGTAACAAATATTCAATGCCGGCCGCAGCAGATTTTGCAGCCCAATCGGCGCAGAAGCTCAAGCCACCCTCGCCCTGCGCCTTGACGAAGTTGTCCATGACACAGGCCATACAAGGGTTCCCCTCGGAACAAAGGGCAGGGGCCGAGGAGCGCTTCCCCACAGATCCGCTTTTGACAGCCCAATCGGCGCAGAAGCTCAAGCCACCCTCGCCCTGCGCCTTGACGAAGTTGTCCATGACATAGGCCATACAAGGGTTCCCCTCGGAACATAGGGCAGGGGCCGGCGCCGGGGAGCGCTTCCCCACAGATCTGGCGGAGCTCTGACAGCCATCACCACGGCCGCCCTCGGATCCCTCACCACCTTGCTCGCTAGGGGCCATCTCTTTCAACGCCGGCCTAGGAGTCAGAAGAAGACTCGTCGTCAGAGGAAGAGTCATCGTCAGAGGAAGCGCGATCCGCCGGCGCAGCCGTCGGCTCGCCGCTCGGTGCGATCCTCCTCCTTTTGGGGGGTCGTAGGAGGTCGTCGAGGTAGGCTTGCTCCACAGCGTCCTCGTCGACGAAGTACTTGTAACCCTCCTGGTTCGGCCATTCCTCGTCGCTGTCGTCCTCCTCGTCGCTGTCGTCGCTGTCGTCCTCCTGATCGGCGTCGTCCTCCTCATCGCCATCGTCGCTGTCCGCGCGGTCGTGGAGCTCCTCGATGTTAGAGCCGCTGTCACTGGAGTCGTCGGCCGATGAGCCGCGCTCCGAGTAGTACTCCTCGTCCTCCTCCTCGGACGACGATGTCAGGTACGGGATCCACGGCGGGGACACCATTGTCGCTCTCCTCATGCTTTCTTCCTTCTCTCGGTTTCTTCACGCTCTCCTCTCTCTCAGCGGGGACTCTGTTTCGGTTGGAAAGGGACGAAGCGACTCTCCGGCGACTTATAAAGACGAAGCGACGGCGGTTGGTCCTGTTGCGACGAAAGACGAAGCGACGGCGGTTCTCTCGGCGTCGAAAGACGAAGCGACCGCGGTTGCAGTTGTCCTCTGATTTTGGAAAAAAAATCAGTGCGCGCGGTGCGCACCCTGCCCTGCACCTCTGCCATGTGGGGCGAGGCACGGTGCCCCCACGCTTGTCAACCGAGGTGCAGGACAGGGGTGCCCACGCCGCCCTGGGTGCGCACCGCGTGCACTGAATCTTTTTCCCTGATTTTGAGTGGCAGATTAGAATCTAGTGCAATACATCACTAGATTTTGTGCAAAAATCGCGGGGCACCACAAGATGTGTTGGAGTGTACCGCAAGCCCTCGATGAAGCGCGCTTCAAGGTTACCCGCCTCGTAGGTGTTCGCAATCAGCCGCTGGCGAGTCTCCTAGTTGTCCTCCTGCTCCAGCGCCTGCTTGAGGTTGAGGCTGCTGCGTACCACCTTCGCGCCGCACGCCCTGTCTCGGACGAGAGATGAAACCCCTCTTAGGCGACGCAGATCGTCCATGGGGAAGGTTGATGATGCCGCGACGCGGGCGGCGACCTCGACGAGCATGTCTTCTGGAAGCTGGGTAAGGGATCTAGCCGGCGCCATGGTCGATCTACCCCGGAACGAGAAGGGCTAAGGGGGTCTATGGCAATGGCGGCGCAAAGATGGCAGTCCTTGTTCCGGTCGTGTGGGCCCGGCCCCACTCCCTAGTGACACAATGGTTACTAAAAGGGTACATGAAGCGTACAAACTTCGAGTCCTAAAGGATGGTTCTATCACAGGTGCCAACGAGAAACCGTTGCTCGCAACCCGGACAGACGCGCCGGTCCCGTCTGTGCACGCGAACACTTGTCCATTTAGAAAGCAAGTTTCTAGCGTCCTCGTACATTGTCCGATGAACACTGACGTATAGCACCGGTCGTACGTGTGCATGGAATTAAGGTCGCGGGGCACCACAAGTATGCATCATCAAGGTCGCGGGGCGTGTCGTAGCTTATTCTACTTTGATAGGTATGGTGATGACATGCCTTTGCCTTGGTTACCTAGTAAAAGTAATGGTAACCGTGCAATGACACTTCCCACTAAGATTGGCCGTAGTGTGGTGCACGCTGTTCAGTTGTACAACATCTAGGTACTGTAGTTTCTTAGAAAGAACGAATAAGTTGACAGAAATTCGCGTTCAAACTCAAAGTAGGACAAATAACGACGAGTTCCATATATATTGCAGTCACCGTATCAACCGATGAAGGCGCTAAAGGTAGTACTTATAGCGTCGCTCCCATGTTTATAACGCAATCGTCCTTTACTCTATCGCAACCATCATACATCGCTGTTAAAATACAGATGACTTTGAGTACAGAACCAATGATTACCATGGAATGAATGTAAACTATTCTGAACACATAATTAGAGTCTTAAGGACGATGGTTTCTTAGCCACACGAATAATTGTACTCACCGGATGAGGTCACTGGACGTTCACCGGACGGTTCCTAACTCCTAAGGATGGTTCCATGACAGTTAGGATGGAGACAACGTTGATCGCATCGGATAGACGCTCCGGTGTGGCCAGTGCACGCAACTATTAGTTCAAACTCAAACAAGGAAGGTGACAAGGACGAGTTCCATATTAATAGGATTCACCGTAGCAACCGATGAAGTCACTGGACGTTCACCGGACGAGGTACTAGACATGCCACGCCAATGTGCTTAAACATACCGGTTGGACCGTCAGTTCCCTAAACCTTTGAGGCGGCGGGCAATACTGAGAGCGGCGGCTGACAGTGCTTCAACTTGCTGTTCCACTTCTTCGCGCAACGCTTTCTCTGTCTGGAGCTGACGTGTGATTTCCTCCTCACGCTTCAGACAGTCGTTCATCTTTGCCTCAAAATCTGCAATCTTTTTGTCTCGGTCTGGCAGAGAGACGAGGGATAAGGAGGCAAATCACAGCAAAAGTGCAACGTGGAGCATGAACAAAAGGGCCCACCTCTTATATCCGCATGGAGCTCATTGTTCTTGATGACCAGTGCTTCCCTGTACTTTTGGATAAAGTCAATCTTCTTATAGCACTCGTCCAGTTCATTCTTGGTCAGAGCGCGCTCCACGTCCCAGGCTGCTCGCTGCTGCGTGAGCTTGGACTCGGCGTCTTGGGCCCTGGAGGCCATGGCGGTTGATCGGCGTATAATCTCGCTCTTCTGGAGCGAGCGCAAGACGGCACTCTGTTCTTAACAAGAGAACAATCAAGATGGGAGATATCTTGCTCTCAAAGGATAAGAGTGTACAAAGAGAAACTTACCTCATGCGACTTCGCAACTTGTTCATGCAGGCCCTTCCATTTCTCCCATTCTTCTTCACGGTGCTTCGCAACTTGTTCGTGCAGCTCCTTCAATTTCACCAATTCTTCGTCATCAATTTCGGAGGTCAATAGGAACGTTTGGTCGTCCTCCCAGTCAGCTCCGGGAGGTGCGCACCCAATTCGAAAGTGCCGCGGCGGAGAGGGCGGTGCAGCAAGCTTGGGACGGGGAATTTCCTCGATCTCCAACCCGGCGAGGTTCGATTCCTTCGTGCGGGCTGCGGCGCGCCGGCTGCTTTCGGCCGATTGAAGCCACACGGCAGCCGGAGTCGTGCCCGATGCGGAAGGATGAGAAGGATGTGGCTCCTCGCGGGCAGGGTTGATCGTCTCGGGGGCTGGAGATCTTGGCAAAGACATTGAGGGGGCACCCCCAGCCTCCGTGGCAGAGGACGACGCCCTTGTAGGAGATGCATCTGGTTCCTCACCCTTTGTCGTAATGGCAGAGCCACCTTGGCCATTATCCCCAGGAAGACCGGCGTTGAAGTTTACTTTCCGTTTCTCAGCGGGGGGAGGAGACGCGTCCGTCACCTTGTTCTTCACCATCTTCGCTGCCGCCTCACGCGCGACAGGCGGGCACAATCCCGATATCGTGTTACTTTCCGTCATCAGTTGTTCCACAGTTAGGTAATCGGGCAACGGAGGCTTGCTGATGTACAGCCGATGAGGATTCTGCAAAAATTATTGGATACAAGACTCGGTCAAGTTCGAACATGAATGCGGACTAGAAACGAGACAGTGCCCAGCAGTTGTCACTTACACCGGGGCACGGATTCCCCGTGCCAACCGAAGAATGCCGTTGGCAAGTCTTCAACATCTTGGAAAATCCTCTGAAGGCGGGCCAAGCACTCGGACTTCCAGAGTTCATCCTTGCGCATTCTCGTTGGGTCTTCAATACCCAAGTACTCGTAGGCAGGGTGCACCCTGTCCTGACAGGGTTGCATGCGACGGCGGAAGAAGCTCAGCACTACCGACTGTGCCGACAGGCCAACCGCCTTGGTGGAACTCATCATGTCGAGGAGTTTAGGGATCTGTGTCACACCCGGATTTACACAGAAACCCGAATGCTGCTATATGTGTGCCCAGGATGTCCACAGAACACATACAGCTTACAAATATGGAAATCAGAGTACATATGCTCGAATAAAATGGTTTTACATCAGAGTTTAATGCAATACCTAAATAAAACACAGCGGAAGTCTATTAATTATCTTGACAGGTAGAGCCTCAAGTCCACAGGGACACCGACTGGTTGACAACAGCTTAGTAGTACTCCATCTGTTACCCATTTACCAAGGTGTGGCGGCATAGGGATGCTACGAGGCTCTTCACAAGACACCCTAACAAGACAGTGGCCGTTGCAGTACTATAAGGCAGTGAGACCTTAGGCACCGAGATTGACTTACGCCTACGGAGTCCACCATAGGGGGTCAATAGCGTCCAATGCGCGGCACGAAGGCCAGCAAGAAAAGTAAAAGCGCAACGTGTAGAGCTCCCGCTGAACGGATGCTCCCACACGGGATTGTGCCTCACAAGGACATAGCCGACGGAGCTACCGCCCTCGGTGGAATCGGGAAACACCCAGCACCTTATCTCCCACAACGCCGTCGGCCCGTCGGTAACCACTATCAAGCTAGAGACGTACAAGCTACTTGTCCAAGACCAGAGCCATGATAGTTCTGGTGGTGGCAACAGGCTCCTGGGTTTCCGCTTTAAGAAACGGTCCTTACGGAGAGACACTAGGGCCTGGCACGCAGCTGACGCCCTAGTTCCCTTAACCATGTTGCTAAAAAGCATATTTTAGCATTTAAGTGGAAATGAACCATTACATCAAGATTAACAGTAATAATAAAGGTGACAGTAGCTGCGCATAGCAAAATTGTACCCATATGCATAAACCCAAGGTAACAAGGAACAGGATAAACAAATTCTAGGTACAACCTTAACGGTACATCAAATTAGACACATGCATGTATGAAATAATGATTAAAAGGGTGAATGGGTAGCAAGGATTGTCCGTGCTATGACTTGCCTCAAATCTAGTTTATACACTTAATCTTGATCTTGATCTTAATCTTCAGATCTTGATCTTCAAAATCTCCTCCATGTAATCTCTTGATGACGTCCCTCTACTCGCATCAATCATTGAGCACAACATAGAAGCAAACAAACAAGAATAACTAAGAACAATACACCAAACAGTAGAAACAGAACAAAAGGAGGCTACGAAACTATCTACGCTTCGGTACGAACTCGTGAGCGCGAGCGTGAGCGCAAGAATCGCCTAAATCGGAGCTAAAACGGAGAAGATATGGCTTTTCTAAGGTTGGAAGACTTGCTGGCATAGTTTTAAAGTTTTCAGGGGCTTATTTGAAGAAAACTGGGGACCTATACGTAATTACGCGAATAACTATGAGGGCTAACGTGTAAAAGAGCAGGGGATGGACCGCGGGGTCTAATTTTTGAAAGCTCAGGGAGTTAAATGCGAAGAAAGGACCTGGTTGTAAATAGTTTTAACACAGGAGTGGGCCGCGACGGAAGGCTGAGCCCGACAGGAAATTAGATTTCCTTTTTATTTTCGGAATATATTTTCCAGTGCAAAGATAAGTCCAAATAATTCTAGATAAATCAATTAAGCCCCGAAAAATACTCCAAAAATTCCACAAATCCCAGGAAAAATCCTAGAGATAGATTTGGACATGAGGAACCCAAATAAAATATTTGGAGCTCATGAAAAAGATTTTTAGCACCTTCCAAGAATTAGGATTTGCTCCAGAAAAATAGGAATAAATCCCAGAAAAATATGGAAAATTCCCATTTGGCTTCTAACGCATTTTGGAAAACTCTAAACACATAAAACCACTAAATGCAACCGGCATGAATGCAAGGCACTCAATATTATAACCTATGTTGTTTTAATTTAATTTAGAAAATAAATTTTTCCTATACTAAATTCCCTGTAAATTACATAAAGCTTGAAAATTTTGTAAAATTGAGAAAAATATTATATTAATTAAAATTCACAACCCAAAATCGAAAATTTTTGGGGTGTGACAATCTGGCTGTCCTCCTTATTGACGGAAGGGGCCGTGGTCCAGTTGGGGTGAATCTTAGGCAGATGGCCGCTGTGCGAAGCGAGCTGAGGCGGCTGATTCGAGACGTAGAACCACTCGGTGTGCCACTCCTTGTTCGAATCCTTCAACTTGAATTCGAAGTACTCCGCCTCGCGTCCTTGGCGCAGCTCGAAGATCGCACCTCCGAGAACTGTACTCCGGTCTGCCTTGACATGGTAGAGATGGCGCCACAAGTCGAAATGGGGATCGATCCCCATGAAAGCTTCGCAAAATTGGATGTAAAGGGAAACGTGAAGAATGGAATCCGGGTTCAGATAGATCAACTCTAACCCGTAGTACAAGAGAAGTCCGCGGAGGAATTCGTGAGCCAGTGTGGCGAATCCGCGCTCATAGAAGGGAGCGAACACCACTATCTCGTCGATCTCATTGAAGGGCCAGGGCTTGCCTGGGTCCGCCCTCCAGCTTGAGACTGCTTGTTCCTGCAGTAAGCCATCCTCCTCCAGCTTCTGCAGGTCTTCACGCTTGACGGAGGATGGTTTCCACACTAGCGGTTGCGCTGGAATATTCTTGAATTCTGGGACTGCATCGAGAGCAACCTTCCTTCTCTTATTCGCCTTGTTCCTCGCACTGGTACGCTTCTCACCCGCCATTCTTGGTGGACTAGTGATTCGATCTTCAATCTCGGGGTCTACGGCCACGGATTGAGGGTTGGAGGCTCGAGGGATTCAGATTTGTGGCTCTGGGGGTAGTAGCAGACTAGCAGTAGAGTGGCACTCTTGCAGCTGCTGCTCGAATTGGGGATTTCAACCGGATTGGCAAACCGAACATTATAACCTAGGCGTACTTGTCCAGTGCGCCAACACTGAAGCGTTACGGATTCTCAAGTGTCGACTGAGCACTTCATGTTCGCACGCGGCAAAGACGGGCGCAGAGTCTAAACACGATATAGAAGCAACTAGACTAAAGTAGATGCAACTATATAAGACAGAAGTAGAGCAAAGTAGATAACTATATTGATAACTCAAATGTCAAGAAAAGATAAAGTAAAAGATACAAGAGCTATTACCAGAGCTTCTGAAGACGACTCCGGAACCTCCGAGGCACAGCTCGACTCGACTCTAACTCCCAACTAAACTATCCTAACTCTACTAGAAATGAAGTGGAAGCTCCTTGGCTTTGAGTGTGTGTTACAAGTGAAGTGTGGCACTGTATTTATAGTGCTCTAGGGTCGGTTCAGGTAGGGTAACGGCCAAGGGAGGCAGCTGAGGCGGTTGGCGGCCGTTTCGGCCGAGGGAGGCGGGGAGGGATTTAGATTTGTGGATCTGCGGTAGTAGCAGACTAGCGTGGAGTGGCACTGTAGCAGCTGCTGCTCGAATTGTGGATTTCAACCGGAAGGGCAAACCGAAACATTATATCCTAGGCGTACTTGTCCAGTGCGCCAACACTGGAGCGTTACGGAGTCGCACGCGGCAAAGACGGGCGGAGACCCCGGTCTCCGCCAACTATGTCGAGAGGCCAACGTGACACGTCAGATCGAACAGGGGAGGGGGCCGAGGGGCAGAGTAGAGGCGCATCTCCGCCGTCTAATTCCAGAGCCGTCAATCCTAACCTGGAATGTTCGCGTGGTGACTGGTAACCTATTTGCCCTCCTTGCGGGCGAGTCTCTCTGCCGCCGCCGTCGCCGCAGCCGCTACCGCCGCCGCCATCACCATCGCGACCGCAAGGAACACCCCTCCTCTCGCGTTGCCTTGGCGCATCGCCGCGACGTCGTCTGTCCCGCGCATCGCCGCCGCCGCTGCTACAAACCCTAGATCGCCGTCGCAAACGGTAGATAGCCTCTACCGTACTCACTCCGGCTCGCCGCAAACGGTCGATCCGCTCGCATTCTCGTATCGCCGTACCTCGCATTCGCTGGCTTGATTCGCACCCTGACGGCTTTTTGGTGAGGATTCCCCTTTCCTGCTACAATTTGCTTCTCATTTTCCCAAATTCAAGAAATTTATCCTCAGTACGTACAGTAGTTTTCCCATTGTTGATTGCTTGTGTTCAATATCAGGGTTGCTGCATTTGTGTTCAATATCAGGGTTCCCAAATTCAAGTAATGGCTAGGACGAAGCAGGCTGCCAGACGTGACAACGATGAGGGTGCAGGCAGTGAGCCACCTCGCAGACCGGTGAAGGACAATGGCAAGACTGTTGTAGATGAGCCTACAAAGAAGAAGAAGCTGTCCAAGAGTGCACAGGCAGCGTTTGCAGCAGCAGCAAATTCTGGTGCTTTGAGGATCAGAGAACCCACTACTCATGAGGTTCAGCCTCCACCTCGAAGGATAATCACCCGCAGTCTGTCCTCGCGTGCTGGAACGGATCCTGAACCCACCACTCAGTCCGGTAGGAAGAGGCCCCGCACCCTCACTGCATCAGAGCCGTTAGTACCTATAGATGCTACAGCCAGCAGAGTGAAGAAGCTGAGGTTTGTGTCTATTGAGGAGTGGTACAGGGAACCCCGAGACGATCGTGCTGGTAAAAATTTCTACACACTCCTTCAAGAAGGCTTCTTCAGGGCATATGAGGCCAGGGGGATTCAGTTGAGCAGGCACAATGTGCTCAACTACGACAAATTAAGCTGTGCTGCAGGGGGGGCAGACATTGAGCCTCATTTCAGGTACTTGAGAGGACTTGCCGATTGTTGGCACTTCTTACGATCCAATATCAGAATTGGGGAATCCCGGTACTGGATGCAAGAAGTGTTCAGTGGTTTTCCTTATGGCTTAGTAAAATATATAAATATTCTGCAAGCGCACAGAATCACCGCTGTAGCACTTCACCTGGAGTATCCTGAGGTATCGTAATTTATATTTCCGCAGGGAAGCTTTGGCAAGACTACTAGTGAAAAGATATTTGAGACTATCCGAGAGGGGTACACAACTAAACAAGACGGGGGATAAACGGTATTTGGATAGGAGTGGAATACCGGACACACAGCTCAAGGGAGGAAGTTCTCAAGCTCCTTCACGCTGGGATTATCT
>OAMR01000537.1:67348-77807 GCA_900205405.1 Echinochloa crus-galli | reverse complement strand
GAGGCGGTCCATTTCTTCTGTGCTCACTTGTTCCGTCGGTCCGTACCACTCGGGCTGCTCTCCACCGAGTATTTCCAGCTCTCCATTGATGAGAGCCTTAAGTAACACTCGGCGCTCCTTTGCTCCGGTGTGAGTGGCTCTACCTTCTTCTCTTCCCGTGGTTGGAACTTGAAGTACGTCAACCTTCCGTCGATACGGAACGAGACTTCTCTCGCATCCATATCGATTCTAGCCCGGGCGGTGTTCAAGAATGGTCGGCCCAGGACAAGGGAAAACGAGTGGTCGTTTCCCGTGTCGAGGACAACGAAGTCCACAGGAACGTAACGTCCCCAAATGCGGACCGGTACATTCTCGATCACCCCCTCGGGATAGCGGACGGTTGAATTCGCAAGCTGAACCTGGGCAGTAGTAGGAGATAGAGTAGGGTAGCGTAACTTTTTAAATAATACCTTAGACATGATGTTGACGCTGGCCCCCAGATCGCAGAGTGCATCATCAATGCGACGATTCCAGATCGTGCATTGAATGATGGGTACTCCGGGATCTTCCTTCCGGTCCGGAGAGGTTTTGATGATTGCCTTCTTTGCAGCTCTCGGCAGGTAGGTCCATCTCGGTGTTAGCACTTGGATATTTGAGACCTTCCCTGCATGGTTAGTACGGAGAATACTACGAGACATCTTACCCTGTCTCATAGTAATAGCATTCAATGTTTCGAGGGGAGGTTCGGGTTGCCCCGGAATCTTCCCCGACTCAGTGACAGGAACAGCAGAAGCTAACTGAGCAACTTGAGTTTCTATCATTTTATTAAAGCTCAGTTGATTTTTCATGGCAGAAGCGAAAGATTCCATCCTAGAGTCTATGTTTTCCAGAGTTTTATCATTAGCAGAAAGCTTCTTACTAATATTTTCAGTTATTTTCATCTGGTTAAACACAAGATCTCTAAAGTATCAAAGGTTAGCGCAAGAAATCAAGTCAGTCATTCGAGAAGGTTAGTCGTTCTTGCAGGGATCAAAACCACCACAAATGGTTAGTCTGAATTCCAGCTTTGGTTGCCGTAGTTGTTCGGTCGGTACCCGTTGTTGTTGGAGTTGTTGACGTAGTGGGCACCTTCTCGCGTTTCGGGGCAGTCGTTCCCCGAATGGCCAGTGTTACCACGGACTTTGCAGGTCATGCGAGCGTCCATGGCTTGCACCGTTTCTTGAGCAGGGGCCTCCAGCTTCTTCATCAGGAGGTCCATCTTGGCAGCGAGCATGTCCAGAGCTTCAACTTGGTGAACTCCTCGGGTCTTCAGTTGGGTTCGGTCATCGGCCCAACCTTGATTCTCGACCATCTTCTCTATGAGGGCCTTCGCACGACTCTCCTCAAGAGAGAAGAACGAGCCTCCAGCAGCAGCATCCAGGTACTCACATATACTTCCACTGGCCTTGAGATATCTCTGGCAACCAAGATAAAAGTTCAAAAGTAATCTAGCCAAATGCTTCCCCGACAACGGCGCCAGAAATGCTTGTTGGCACTTCTTACGATCCAATATCAGAATTGGGGAATCCCGGTACTGGATGCAAGAAGTGTTCAGTGGTTTTCCTTATGGCTTAGTAAAATATATAAATATTCTGCAAGCGCACAAATCATCGCTGTAGCACTTCACCTGGGAGTATCCCGAGGTATCGTAATTTATATTTCCGCAGGGAAGCTTTGGCAAGACTACTAGTGAACATATATTTGAGACTATCCGAGAGGGGTACACAACTAAACAAGACGGGGGATAAACGGTATTTGGATAGGAGTGGATATACCGGACACACAGCTCAAGGGATACTTGGGTAGATGAGAGAAGGTATAGATAGCTGGGAGGACAACGAGAAGAGATAAAGGATTCCTGGGTACTCTATCTATCTAGGCCAAGTGGTTAGAGATACAGCGGCTAAAGAGCCAGCACTAAAAGGTCCGGAATAAGTCTGTTGCCTTCCTTGGGGACTACAGGGCCCTCGACACGCAGAAAGGGATGAGAAGGGGTGCCGACTACCCTGAACCTTGGGTCCTAGGACACCGGAACTAACGTGATGGGCTACAAAGACCGAGAGGGCTGTCACCACCTCACGGCTACCACCTCCGTTGCGACGGGCAGAAACTAAGGTTACTGACAAGTCTAGGAACCACTCCTACACAGATCAATAACTACTTACTTCGCTAGCAGAAGCAAGCAACTCGAACTCACACCCCAATGACAAGTCAATGCTAGTGTGAGCAGAATCGAAGAACCAATTAAGGCAGAGACTTAAGCAAGAACTAGGAGCACTAGGAACTAGAGCCAACTATAGTCTAAACACAATATAGAAGCAACTAGACTAAAGTAGAAGCAACTATATAAGGCACAAGTAGAATAAAGTAGATAACTATATTGATAACTTGAATGTCATACAAAAGAAAAGGTAAAAGATACAAGAGCTAATACCAGAGCTTCTGAAGACGACTCCGGAACCTCCGAGGCACAGCTCGACTCGACTCTAACTCCCAACTAAACTAACCTACTCTACTAGAAGTGAAGTGGAAGCTCCTTGGCTTTGAGTGTGTGTACAAATGAGAGGTGTAGGGGGTCCTATTTATAGTTGTCCATGAAGTGTGAGGCCCTATATATAGTACATCCAAGGTGGTTGAGGCAGAGTAGGAGGCAAGGAAGCTGGAGGCGGTGCACCGCCGCTTCGGGGGAAGGATGGCGGTTCGGTCGAACAGGGCGCTTCTTCACCCTAGCAAAGTTCCTCGGCACAAGACTATCTTGCCCTTCTCTTTACTTATCTTCATGTGGCTTGCCGCAGAACGGGCTAGCCTGAACCATGTTGATGAGGGCTGGCTTGAGCTCGAAGCTTCCATCTCCGACTGGCGGAGCTGGTCCGACACGTACGTTCTCGCTCGATGGAGCCGAGAACTCACGGATCGTCTTGCTGGCCATCCTCGATGTAGCCTGGTCGACGACGGGAAGGACTGGGTTCGTCGGAAGGAGTTGCTTCTGAGGAGGCACAACACGGGGTCGTACTTTCCTCACAAGTGACTCCGGATTTTCTTGGAAGTTTGACGGTAGTTGGAAACCAGTCATGCACTGCTCTTCTCCACAAGGACCAACGAACAGAGCAAGGATAAACCCGCTTGAGTAGCGGTACTCAACTAAGATAGCTCAAGATAAAAATTCAAAAGTAATCTAGCCAAATGCTTCCCCGGCAACGGCGCCAGAAATGCTTGTTGGCACTTCTTACGATCCAATATCAGAATTGGGGAATCCCGATACTGGATGCAAGGAGTGTTCAGTGGTTTTCCTTATGGCTTAGTAAAATATAGAAATATTCTGCAAGCGCACAGAATCACCGCTGTAGCACTTCACCTGGGAGTATCCCGAGGTATCGTAATTTATATTTCCGCAGGGAAGCTTTGGCAAGACTACTAGTGAACAGATATTCGAGACTATCAGAGAGGGGTACACGACTAAACAAGACGGGGGATAAACGGTATTGGATAGGAGTGGATATACCGTGACACACACAGCTCAAGGAGGCTTGGATAGATGAGAGAAGGTATAGATAGTTGGGAGGACAACGAGAAGAGATAAAGGATTCCTGTGGCTTCGTCTACTTAAGTCAAGTGGTTAGAGATACAGCGGCTAAAGAGCCAGCACTAAAAGGTCCGGAATAAGTCTACTGTCTTTCTTGGGGACTATAGAGCCTCCGACACACAGAAAGGGATGAGAAGGGGTGCCGACTACCCTGAACCTTGGGTCCTAAAGCACCGGAACTAACGTGATGGACTACAACGACCGGAAGGGCTGTCACCACCTCCCGGCTACCACCTCCGTTGCGACGGGTAGAAACTAAGGCTACTGACAAGTCTAGGAACCACTCCTACATAGATCAATAACTACTCACTCCGCTAGTAGAAGCAAGCACCCTCGTTACTACTCTTAGTGACAATTCACCTCAAGTAGTAAGCAAGAACGAAGAACCAATAGAGACAGAGACTTAAGCAAGAACTAGAAGCACTAGGGACTAGAACCGACTATAGTCTAAACACAATATAGAAGAACCTAGACTAAAGTAGAAGCAACTATATAAGGCACAAGTAGAATAAAGTAGATACTATATTGATAACTTGAATGTCATACAAAAGAAAGGTAAAAGATACAAGAGCTAATACCAGAGCTTCTGAAGACGACTCCGGAACCTCCGAGGCACAGCTCGACTCGACTCTAACTCCCAACTAAACTATCCTAACTCTACTAGAAATGAAGTGGAAGCTCCTTGGCTTTGAGTATGTGTGTCCAAGTGAAGTGTGGAACTGTATTTATAGTGCTCCAGGGTCGGTTCTGGTAGGGTAACGGCCAAGGGAGGCAGCTGAGGCGGTTGGAGGCCGTTTCGGCCGAGGGAGGCGGTTCGGCCGAACCCTCCTGTTCGGCCGAACGGAGGATCCACCGCCCCCTGCACCATGCATCCTCTGGAGGCGGTTGGGCAACTGGGGGTGGTTCGGGCGAATCCCCCAGTTCGGCCGAACTGGGCTGGGAGCCCAGGCCCGCCCCCTTGCACCGCCTTCTGCTCTGGGTCCCTCCTAGGCCGGCCTCTGCTGCTTGGATTTGTCTCGTGTGGGCCCAGGATGACGTGTCGGTGCATCGGGATGAGTTGGCGGTTGTCCTACGTGGCTTGCTTAGTCATTGCTCGGTTGTCGTAGACGTGGACTGCTTCCGCTGACCCATATGCCTAAGGGGGATAACCGGCTGTTAACACCAAAAATTGGCACCTGAGAGAGCCTGACAAGTGGGCCAGATTCGGTAGGAAGATTCCATTCGGCAGGAATGCCTTCTTCGAAGTAATCGGCAAAAGATGCTCTGCGGTCGGGAACCCTTCATCGTTCGGCAAAGGAATTATTACGCAGTTGAGAACAAGAGCATTCGGGAAACCGTGATGACGTGGATCGAATATAAGGAAGAAGCCGATTTGATGAAGAATATGAGATGAATACGGCACTTCGACGTATTTCTTTGGAAATAAACGTTTTGTAATCGTAGTCGGCTAGGAATTGTGTCCAAACCAGGGTATAAATATAAACCCATGGTGATTGTAATAGTGATCGAACAATCATACAACAAACCGGCCTTGCGCCACCTTTTCGAGTCCTTTAGTCGTGGCGTCGAAATCTTCGAGAGGAACCATCAACTTTCGAGTCCTTCAGTTGTGTCGTCGAGTTTCTTTCGAGGGGAATCATCGATCCGTCGACCTCCGTAAGTATCGACAACCTTGTATCATGCTTAGTATCATGCGGTGGATTTAAGCCTGGTATGAGAAGGCTTTCTTGCTAGATCATGAGTCATGCGGTAGGCTAAGGTTTAGCTTGAAGCAAGTTACCGGCTCTATTAGATTTTGGCAAAGGTCTAATAGATTCATTAAGTTACCTTGTGTTATTTGAGTTGCTGATTGCTGATTCATATAACACTCTTTTGCCCAATCTAGATTGATTAAAATTCGGTTTCAATCCATTGCGCGACGATATTACGATTTTCTACATAGCCGAATTCAAGTCAAATCTAGATTGCTACGTGTCGCGGGTTCAAACTTGTTGATTTTGTGTGGATCTTGATAGAGCTGGGTATCATGCGGTAGATGCAGGTTTTTGGGTCATTTTAGAACTAATCATCCGGTGGATTAGAGCTCGAAATCGATCTGATAGGTCTATCAACATCGACGAAGCTTGTTCCTTCTTCATGGAACCCGAATCGGCTATCTAGCCGTATTCGGCAGTCCCTCAATGAGTGAAAACATGTTCGTAACTTTGTTTTAAATAATGAATGCTTCTAGCCTTCCACGTTTAGAGTATATCATGCGGTGGATTGATCTATTCTTGGTTGGTGGCGTGATTTTAAACAAGTCGTATCATGCGGTGGATTAACTTGTTTGATTCTACGCCTGACGGGTTCGAGGGTATCTAGACATGCGGTAGACTAGTGCTTTTAAACCTATGCATTCTTGTTTATTAGAGATTTACGATCGTGCTTTCACATTTATCATGCTTTATGCCCGTTAATCGGTTGTATTTAAAGTATTGTAACGATCATCTAATTAAATACCGATCTTTCATCATGATGACGTCATGCGGTCGGCAGTATGCTTTCTTACGCGCTCTGCCGAATATGCTGTGAGTGCCTGTATTGCCGACAGATAGCTTGTTCATAGCTATATGCCGATCAAGATTGGCCTTGCAAGCCGTAGAGATGGAACTGTCTGGTATCATCCGGCACGTTCCAGGTTTTATTCTAAATATTTTCTTCCTTTGTCAGTTTCAGGGAAAATTGACTGGCACGCTTTCGGATTCGAACATTCGAGCCACGTGTGAAGCCAGCTATTCGGCTTGCTGTGTACTTGGCGTGAACTGCAGATTTTACGTCAACACACTTTTTGGCACGCCCGGTGGGACCCAAAAGCTTTGAAGATGCCTGAGTTAAGAGACATTTTGGACATCACTCTTGAAGAATTGTCTGAAGAGCATCAACAAATGGTGAAAACTGCTGCAGAACAGTTCATCAAGAAATGTTTGCTGTGTTTTGCTAAAAACAGAAGTGGTGCACCGTTTCTCAAGACAGATCTGCCAAGAGTTCTACTGCCTGGACAATCTGATCTTAATGAAGAAGAAGAAAGGGAGAGGTTCTCTGGTCTGTTATACAAAGCGGGAGTTTATCCTTCCATTGCCTACCCATCTCATTCCAGTTTCTTCAACAGTTCCTTTACCGTTAGCATCTTTGGTCAGCAAGTGGATAGGCCTCTCGAGCAAACATATGGGCAACTAGGTGGCCCAACATACTTCAATGTTCAAACAACAGGTCAAAGAGCTCATGGTAAAGGAACTGTTGAAGAAACTGGAGCTTCTGGTACCAAAGCTGCAAATGGTCAACCAATTCAGCAAAATCCTCAGCCTGCAATGCAAAAAACTCGCACATACGGTGATATGACGTTCGGCACCACAGCAAATCCACCTGCATCTGCTTACAAGATATCTCCTTTGAATAACAGGTTGCAGAGGGATATGTATGGGAATGGATACACAAAATTCATGGATTATAATGCTATTGATGCTCTCCCGAATCCTGGATATGTTAGTAATGCAGGGATGATTGCTGGAAGAACAGGAAATCAAGACACTAATGTTGACCTCATGGTGCAAAAAATGACCGATGTATTGCAAAATCAATTCGGTCTGAAGCCCAAAAATCAGGGGTACATGTACTCCTCTCCTTTCCCAGAATGGTACCAAAGAGTGTCATTGCCTAACAGAGTCAAAGTTCCTACAGAATTCACTAAATTCTCAGGGCAAGAAGAAGCCGATTTGATAAAGAATATGAGATGAATACGGCGCTTCGACGTATTTCTTTGGAAATAAACGTTTTGTAATCGTAGTCGACTAGGAATAGTGTCAAAACCAGGGTATAAATATAAACCCGTGGTGATTGTAATAAGCATCGAACAATCATACAACAAACCGGCCTTGCGCCACCTTTTCGAGTCCTTTAGTCGTGGCGTCGAAATCTTCGAGAGGAACCATCGATCCGTCGACCTCCGTAAGTATCGACAACCTTGTATCGGCCAGTTGTCAGTCAGATTGTCATTAATGAGTAACCAAGCATATGGTCTCAAGAGAGATGCTAAATTTGCCAGACACAATGATGTAGCTGATATTTACAATCAATTCCTCGAAAGAGCAGATCAAGGAGATGAGTATGAGGACAATGAAGAGATAGCCGCAGCAGAGATAGTATGGGGCAAAGAGCCAGTTACAGTGAATCAAAAGTGGATTAAACAATCTAAGGGCACATATGATTTTGACGTGACTAAAGCAGACAAATTGTTTGATTTCCTTGTGAAAGAAGGCCGAATCAAATTACCAGAGGGGCACTCTATGCTTCGGCCTGAAGGAGTGAGAGACAAGAAGTATTGTGGAGAATTCGACAGAAATTCTCATTCCATTAATGAATGCAGGGTCTTCAGAGTAAGGATTCAGAAAGCCATCCAAGAGAGGCATCTAAAATTTGACAACAAGATGAAATTGGATAGCAATCCATTCCCTCAGAATATGATTCGGTTTTCAGTCAACATGGTAAATGCTGTTGCACCTGAAGAAAAAGGAAAAATGAAAGTTTTGACTTCAAAAAGGGCAAGACAAAGTGGCTCAGAGTTCGCGGGCCGGTTATACAAAGCTCAAATTACTATTGAACAGATTCGCAAGAAAGATTCTCGGTTCCCGAATGATCAATTTGAAATTGGAAAGTCCTCCAAACCTAGAGTCACTACACGTATTCTCCTTAATAAATGGCAACGTCAGCAAGAAAAGAACGTTACCAAAGGTGTAAACGTGAAGAAGAGAGAAGGAGATACGAGGAAGAAAGGTATAGGGAAGAACAGGAGGAATATGCTCGAGAACTAGGACGTGCACATTGGGGGTGTGCATTCTTCAGACATTGTTGGAATGAGGGTTTAAAGCTTCATACATGTAGTAATTGCCCTGAGTGCAATGATAGACGTGATGAATACAGACAGGATACTGTCAATCGCCGATCTGTCCATGAAAGAATTGGCAGAATACATCCTAGTGATGATCGGCGTTTTGGAACATATGAGAATGATGATCAACCGAGGAAGAGGTATGCTGATCGCAGGTGGATTGATCATGAAGAAGAGGAAGATGATCATGGTTATGTATGGCAAAAGGGACAGTGGTGCCCACCTGGTTTAAGGAAGAGCCAAAAGAGAAGAGTACAGCGCCTGAGAAATCAAGAATTGAAGCAGGCGGGGACTAGGATGAAATCAATATGGCGCCCAAATGACAAACCTGATGAAACTAATCATTCGGCTCCTACATGCATGGTATGTTTCTTGCCGAATGAGTTCATGGCTCCAGCTAATCAAGTTGTGCAGGAAGAAATATTGCCAGGAATTGATGAAGCTGAACAATTTGAGTTGATGGCACAACTGATGCTGACGAAGCAAGCTATTTTTGAGAAGCCAATCAAGAATCGGCACATGAAACCACTATACTTGAGAGGATTTGTCAATGGAATGCCATTAACTAAGATGTTTGTTGATGGTGGAGCTGCTGTTAATGTGATGCCATACACTACATTCAGAAAGCTTGGCATGGGCCCTGGAGATTTGTCACCAACAAGCATAGTTCTGAACGATTTTGCTGGAAATCCTTCAGACACCAAAGGATGTGTACACGTGGACTTAATGATTGGGTCCAAAATATTGCTTACGACCTTCTTTGTTATTGAGGGCAAAGGGGCATATAGTTTGCTGCTTGGAAGGGATTGGATCCATGCAAATTGCTGTATTCCATCCACTATGCATCAACAGCTTATTCAGTGGATAGATGATGAAGTGGAAATTGTCCAAGCAGATGATTCAATAAGCGTGGCAAACGTAGAACCAGCCTTCTGGCAAGGCAAGATGACACTAGCACTGTGGAACATATAGCTCGGTACTTGATGCACGTTGAACCGATCAGCAGTGATCAACAGCCAATCAGAGCAGTCGGCTCTCATAGTAATTTTTGATGGAGAATCCAATTGATGGAACTGATGGAAAGTTAGGACGTGGATTTATATCGGCTGATAAATTTGAAGAAGTAGACATTGGAGATGGTGACAAACCAAGGCCGACGTTCATCAGTGCTAACTTGGATCCAGTTTTCAGAGAAAAGTTGATCAAGCTATTAAAAGAATACAAAGACTACTTTGCTTGGGACTATTCGGAGATGCCTAGTTTGGACCGTTCAATTGTTGAGCACCGGTTGCCGATCAAGCCTGGTTACGAACCTTACAAACAACCACCCCGAAAAATCTACAAGCAAGAAGTGTTGGACGATGTGAAAAAGGAGATTGAAAGATTATTGGAAGCAAATTTCATTCGGCCATGCAAATATGCAGAGTGGATCTCTAATATTGTTCCTGTCTATAAGAAAAATGGAAAGATGAGAGTTTGCATATATTTTAGAGATCTAAACAGGGCTACGCCCATGGATGGATATCCAATGCCTTTCGCTGATTCATTGGTTGATGCTGCTGC
This sequence comes from Echinochloa crus-galli, assembly GCA_900205405.1. NCBI lineage: Eukaryota > Viridiplantae > Streptophyta > Magnoliopsida > Poales > Poaceae > Echinochloa > Echinochloa crus-galli. The sequence continues at coordinate 67,719 of OAMR01000537.1, read as the reverse complement.
TGGATATAAAGTGATTAGTTTCATGGATGGCAATGCAGGGTACAATCAGATTTTTATGGCATTGGAGGATATAGTGAAAACAGCATTCAGATGTCCTGGACATATCGGGTTGTTTGAATGGATTGTCATGACTTTTGGATTAAAGAATGCCGGTGCAACTTATCAAAGAGCCATGAATTATATTTTCCATGAGTTGATCGGCAAAATTGTGGAGATATATATTGATGATGTTGTGATTAAGTCATTGGATCATGAATCACATCTAGCTGACATAAGGAAAACTCTGGAGTGCACTAGGAAACATGGGCTTAAGATGAACCCGAATAAGTGTGCTTTGGCAGAGCTCTACATGGAGAGGATTGTACGCTTGC
>OAMR01000537.1:25238-47445 GCA_900205405.1 Echinochloa crus-galli | reverse complement strand
CAAAGGGGCAACAGATTAATATCATTTGAGAACAGATTGAAGTTGAGTAGATTACAAGATTCACCGTTGATGGCTTCAAGCAACTGCTTCCGCTCGTGCTGCCACTCAAGGTCAGCAATCCCAGCTTGCTTGGAGATGACCTCCAGCTCGTGGCGAGATTCGTCGCGCTCCCTCCTGAACCGACGAGCATCGCTATCTGAATAGCGAAGATCATCCGATTCAAGAGTTCGGTTGGATGAACTGGAGGAATCGGACGCCGCTGCAGGAGCCGCAGGAGCTACGGCTGGAACCGCAACAGGAGCCGTGGCCGGAGCAGCGACGGGGTTCCATATCATTTGACTACTGAAAGTCAAAAAAGATCAAAAGTTTGTATGGGGTGACGAACAACAAAAGGCTTTCGATGAGATCAAGGAATACATGAAGGAGCCACCAGTATTGGTACCTCCACAGTTGAACAAGCCTTTCAAGTTGTACGTGGCGGCCGATGCCCAAACTATTGGATCGGCCCTCATACAAGAGTTTGAAGGGAAAGAAAGAGTGGTTGCATACCTTAGCCGAAAATTGCTAGATCCTGAAACAAGATATTCGGCTACAGAGAAGCTCTGCTTATGTGTTTATTACTCATGTACAAGTTTCGGCACTACTTGTTAAATGCCGAATGTGTTGTATATTCAAAATTTGATGTGATTAAGCACATGTTGTCTATGCCAATTTTAAATGGAAGGATTGGCAAATGGATTTTAGCCTTATCTGAATTTGAGTTGAGGTTTGAATCGGCAAAGGCTGTCAAGGGGCAGATTATTACTGATTTTATTACTGAACATCGTGATTCATCAATTAATTTGATTGAAATTACTCCTTGGGTGTTGTTCTTTGATGGATCTTCTTGTGACGAAGGTGGTGGAGCAGGTATTTTATTAATTTCACCCAAAGGAGAAGTATTTGAGTTCGCTATTCCCATTCAATCTACTGTTACTAATAATCAGGCTGAGTATGAGGCATTACTCAAAGGGCTCCAATATTTGAAAGAGGCAAGGGCCATTGCAGTTGAAATTTTTGGAGATTCAGAATTAGTCATAAAACAATTGAATGTTGAATATGAGTGCAAGAATGTTACCCTAAGGAATTATTATGAAGAGTGCAAGCAAATCTTGAAGGGCTTTCAGGCAGTAATTCTGCAGCATATTCCTAGAGGAGATAATGAAGAAGCAAACAGGTTGGCTCAAAGTGCATAGGGTTACAGGAAGAATCAAGAGTTGTTTGCCAGCAATGTGTATGCTTTTGAAAGTAATTTTGCAGAAGATGATTGGAGGAAAGAAATCGCTAATTATCTGGAAGATCCATCTCGAAAAGTTTCTAGAAAGCTCAGGTATAAAGCTATAAAGTTTGATCTTCTTGATAAAGATTTATATTATAAGTCCTTGGATGGGGTATTATTACGTTGCTTGAATCAAGAAGAGGCAAAAAAGTTAATAAGTGAAGTGCATGATGGATTGTGTGGAGCGCATCAGTCGGCTTACCGAATGAAATGGGTTATTAGAAGAACTGGTTATTATTGGCCGACAATCTTGGAGGATTGCTTTGAATATTATAAGGGATGTCAGGATTGTCAAAAATTTGGAAATATTCAGAGAGTTCCAGCATCAGCTCTGAACCCTATTATCAAACCATGGCCATTCAGAGGATGGGGAATAGATTTGATTGGCCAAATAAATCCTCCATCGAGCAAGGGGCATAAGTTTGTACTTTTAGCAACAGATTATTTTACCAAGTGGGTCGAGGCGATTCCATTAAGAAAGGCGGCATCAGAAGATATGATCGAATTTGTCAAAGAGCACATCATTTACAGATATGGATGGTAATGCAGGATACAATCAAATTTTTATGGCATTAGAGGATATAGTAAAGACAGCTTTCAGATGTCCTGGACATATAGGGTTGTTTGAGTGGGTTGTCATGACCTTTGGATTGAAAAATGCTGGTGCAACTTATCAAAGGGCTATGAATTATATTTTTCATGAGTTGATCGGCAAGATTGTGGAGATATATATTGATGATGTTGTGATTAAGTCATTGGATCATGAATCACATTTAGCTGACATAAGAAAAACTCTAGAGTGCACTAGAAAACATGGGCTTAAGATGAACCCGAATAAATGTGCTTTTGGAGTTTCGGCTGGAGAGTTTCTGGGTTTTTTGATACATGAAGGAGGAATAGGAGTTGGCAAGAAAAGCATGAAGGCAATTGATGAAATTGTTCCTCCAACTAATCTTAAAGAGCTACAATCACTGCTTGGCAAGATAAATTTTGTGAGAAGATTCATATCAAATTTGTCACAGAAGGTGTTACCCTTTTCTTCACTACTGAAAGTCAAAAAAGATCAAAAGTTTGTATGGGGTGACGAACAACAAAAGGCTTTCGATGAGATCAAGGAATACATGAAGGAGCCACCAGTATTGGTACCTCCACAATTGAACAAGCCTTTCAAGTTGTACGTGGCGGCCGATGCCCAAACTATTGGATCGGCCCTCATACAAGAGTTTGAAGGGAAAGAAAGAGTGGTTGCATACCTTAGCCGAAAATTGCTAGATCCCGAAACAAGATATTCGGCTGCAGAGAAGCTTTGCTTATGTGTTTATTACTCATGTACAAAATTTCGGCACTACTTGTTAAATGCCGAATGTGTTGTATATTCAAAATTTGATGTGATTAAGCACATGTTGTCTATGCCAATTTTAAATGGAAGGATTGGCAAATGGATTTTGGCCTTATCTGAATTCGAATTAAGGTTTGAATCGGCAAAAGCTGTCAAGGGGCAGATTATTGCTGATTTTATTACTGAACATCATGATTCATCAATTAGTCCTGTCTCTTATACACATCTAAAAAAGTGGATTGGGTGCGTTCGTTTCGTTTCTGGCTCGAATCGGAGCATCGTTTCTGTTTCAGCCAGAACAGTGCATTAAATGCTACCGAGCATGGTTTTCTGCACAGTAACGAAACTGACCGAAACGAACCTAAACATCACTATTGGGTCCAAAAAAGTGGATTGGGTGCGTTCGTTTCGTTTCTGGCCCGAATCAGAGCATCGTTTCGGTTCCGGCCAGAATCAGTGCATTAAATGCTACCGAGCATGGTTTTTTGCACAGTAACGAAACTGACCGAAACGAACCTAAACATCACTATTGGGTCCAAAAAAGTGGATTGGGTGCGTTCGTTTCGTTTCTGGCCCGAATCGGAGCATCGTTTCGGTTCCGGCCAGAATCAGTGCATTAAATGCTACCGAGCATGGTTTTTTGCACAGTAACGAAACTGACCGAAACGAACCTAAACATCACTATTGGGTCCAAAAAAGTGGATTGGGTGCGTTCGTTTCGTTTCTGGCCCGAATCGGAGCATCGTTTCGGTTCCGGCCAGAATCAGTGCATTAAATGCTACCGAGCATGGTTTTTTGCACAGTAACGAAACTGACCGAAACGAACCTAAACATCACTATTGGGTCCAAAAAAGTGGATTGGGTGCGTTCGTTTCGTTTCTGGCCCGAATCGGAGCATCGTTTCGGTTCCGGCCAGAATCAGTGCATTAAATGCTACCGAGCATGGTTTTTTGCACAGTAACGAAACTGACCGAAACGAACCTAAACATCACTATTGGGTCCAAAAAAGTGGATTGGGTGCGTTCGTTTCGTTTCTGGCCCGAATCGGAGCATCGTTTCGGTTCCGGCCAGAATCAGTGCATTAAATGCTACCGAGCATGGTTTTTTGCACAGTAACGAAACTGACCGAAACGAACCTAAACATCACTATTGGGTCCAAAAAAGTGGATTGGGTGCGTTCGTTTCGTTTCTGGCCCGAATCGGAGCATCGTTTCGGTTCCGGCCAGAATCAGTGCATTAAATGCTACCGAGCATGGTTTTTTGCACAGTAACGAAACTGACCGAAACGAACCTAAACATCACTATTGGGTCCAAAAAAGTGGATTGGGTGCGTTCGTTTCGTTTCTGGCCCGAATCGGAGCATCGTTTCGGTTCCGGCCAGAATCAGTGCATTAAATGCTACCGAGCATGGTTTTTTGCACAGTAACGAAACTGACCGAAACGAACCTAAACATCACTATTGGGTCCAAAAAAGTGGATTGGGTGCGTTCGTTTCGTTTCTGGCCCGAATCGGAGCATCGTTTCGGTTCCGGCCAGAATCAGTGCATTAAATGCTACCGAGCATGGTTTTTTGCACAGTAACGAAACTGACCGAAACGAACCTAAACATCACTATTGGGTCCAAAAAAGTGGATTGGGTGCGTTCGTTTCGTTTCTGGCCCGAATCGGAGCATCGTTTCGGTTCCGGCCAGAATCAGTGCATTAAATGCTACCGAGCATGGTTTTTTGCACAGTAACGAAACTGACCGAAACGAACCTAAACATCACTATTGGGTCCAAAAAAGTGGATTGGGTGCGTTCGTTTCGTTTCTGGCCCGAATCGGAGCATCGTTTCGGTTCCGGCCAGAATCAGTGCATTAAATGCTACCGAGCATGGTTTTTTGCACAGTAACGAAACTGACCGAAACGAACCTAAACATCACTATTGGGTCCAAAAAAGTGGATTGGGTGCGTTCGTTTCGTTTCTGGCCCGAATCGGAGCATCGTTTCGGTTCCGGCCAGAATCAGTGCATTAAATGCTACCGAGCATGGTTTTTTGCACAGTAACGAAACTGACCGAAACGAACCTAAACATCACTATTGGGTCCAAAAAAGTGGATTGGGTGCGTTCGTTTCGTTTCTGGCCCGAATCGGAGCATCGTTTCGGTTCCGGCCAGAATCAGTGCATTAAATGCTACCGAGCATGGTTTTTTGCACAGTAACGAAACTGACCGAAACGAACCTAAACATCACTATTGGGTCCAAAAAAGTGGATTGGGTGCGTTCGTTTCGTTTCTGGCCCGAATCGGAGCATCGTTTCGGTTCCGGCCAGAATCAGTGCATTAAATGCTACCGAGCATGGTTTTTTGCACAGTAACGAAACTGACCGAAACGAACCTAAACATCACTATTGGGTCCAAAAAAGTGGATTGGGTGCGTTCGTTTCGTTTCTGGCCCGAATCGGAGCATCGTTTCGGTTCCGGCCAGAATCAGTGCATTAAATGCTACCGAGCATGGTTTTTTGCACAGTAACGAAACTGACCGAAACGAACCTAAACATCACTATTGGGTCCAAAAAAGTGGATTGGGTGCGTTCGTTTCGTTTCTGGCCCGAATCGGAGCATCGTTTCGGTTCCGGCCAGAATCAGTGCATTAAATGCTACCGAGCATGGTTTTTTGCACAGTAACGAAACTGACCGAAACGAACCTAAACATCACTATTGGGTCCAAAAAAGTGGATTGGGTGCGTTCGTTTCGTTTCTGGCCCGAATCGGAGCATCGTTTCGGTTCCGGCCAGAATCAGTGCATTAAATGCTACCGAGCATGGTTTTTTGCACAGTAACGAAACTGACCGAAACGAACCTAAACATCACTATTGGGTCCAAAAAAGTGGATTGGGTGCGTTCGTTTCGTTTCTGGCCCGAATCGGAGCATCGTTTCGGTTCCGGCCAGAATCAGTGCATTAAATGCTACCGAGCATGGTTTTTTGCACAGTAACGAAACTGACCGAAACGAACCTAAACATCACTATTGGGTCCAAAAAAGTGGATTGGGTGCGTTCGTTTCGTTTCTGGCCCGAATCGGAGCATCGTTTCGGTTCCGGCCAGAATCAGTGCATTAAATGCTACCGAGCATGGTTTTTTGCACAGTAACGAAACTGACCGAAACGAACCTAAACATCACTATTGGGTCCAAAAAAGTGGATTGGGTGCGTTCGTTTCGTTTCTGGCCCGAATCGGAGCATCGTTTCGGTTCCGGCCAGAATCAGTGCATTAAATGCTACCGAGCATGGTTTTTTGCACAGTAACGAAACTGACCGAAACGAACCTAAACATCACTATTGGGTCCAAAAAAGTGGATTGGGTGCGTTCGTTTCGTTTCTGGCCCGAATCGGAGCATCGTTTCGGTTCCGGCCAGAATCAGTGCATTAAATGCTACCGAGCATGGTTTTTTGCACAGTAACGAAACTGACCGAAACGAACCTAAACATCACTATTGGGTCCAAAAAAGTGGATTGGGTGCGTTCGTTTCGTTTCTGGCCCGAATCGGAGCATCGTTTCGGTTCCGGCCAGAATCAGTGCATTAAATGCTACCGAGCATGGTTTTTTGCACAGTAACGAAACTGACCGAAACGAACCTAAACATCACTATTGGGTCCAAAAAAGTGGATTGGGTGCGTTCGTTTCGTTTCTGGCCCGAATCGGAGCATCGTTTCGGTTCCGGCCAGAATCAGTGCATTAAATGCTACCGAGCATGGTTTTTTGCACAGTAACGAAACTGACCGAAACGAACCTAAACATCACTATTGGGTCCAAAAAAGTGGATTGGGTGCGTTCGTTTCGTTTCTGGCCCGAATCGGAGCATCGTTTCGGTTCCGGCCAGAATCAGTGCATTAAATGCTACCGAGCATGGTTTTTTGCACAGTAACGAAACTGACCGAAACGAACCTAAACATCACTATTGGGTCCAAAAAAGTGGATTGGGTGCGTTCGTTTCGTTTCTGGCCCGAATCGGAGCATCGTTTCGGTTCCGGCCAGAATCAGTGCATTAAATGCTACCGAGCATGGTTTTTTGCACAGTAACGAAACTGACCGAAACGAACCTAAACATCACTATTGGGTCCAAAAAAGTGGATTGGGTGCGTTCGTTTCGTTTCTGGCCCGAATCGGAGCATCGTTTCGGTTCCGGCCAGAATCAGTGCATTAAATGCTACCGAGCATGGTTTTTTGCACAGTAACGAAACTGACCGAAACGAACCTAAACATCACTATTGGGTCCAAAAAAGTGGATTGGGTGCGTTCGTTTCGTTTCTGGCCCGAATCGGAGCATCGTTTCGGTTCCGGCCAGAATCAGTGCATTAAATGCTACCGAGCATGGTTTTTTGCACAGTAACGAAACTGACCGAAACGAACCTAAACATCACTATTGGGTCCAAAAAAGTGGATTGGGTGCGTTCGTTTCGTTTCTGGCCCGAATCGGAGCATCGTTTCGGTTCCGGCCAGAATCAGTGCATTAAATGCTACCGAGCATGGTTTTTTGCACAGTAACGAAACTGACCGAAACGAACCTAAACATCACTATTGGGTCCAAAAAAGTGGATTGGGTGCGTTCGTTTCGTTTCTGGCCCGAATCGGAGCATCGTTTCGGTTCCGGCCAGAATCAGTGCATTAAATGCTACCGAGCATGGTTTTTTGCACAGTAACGAAACTGACCGAAACGAACCTAAACATCACTATTGGGTCCAAAAAAGTGGATTGGGTGCGTTCGTTTCGTTTCTGGCCCGAATCGGAGCATCGTTTCGGTTCCGGCCAGAATCAGTGCATTAAATGCTACCGAGCATGGTTTTTTGCACAGTAACGAAACTGACCGAAACGAACCTAAACATCACTATTGGGTCCAAAAAAGTGGATTGGGTGCGTTCGTTTCGTTTCTGGCCCGAATCGGAGCATCGTTTCGGTTCCGGCCAGAATCAGTGCATTAAATGCTACCGAGCATGGTTTTTTGCACAGTAACGAAACTGACCGAAACGAACCTAAACATCACTATTGGGTCCAAAAAAGTGGATTGGGTGCGTTCGTTTCGTTTCTGGCCCGAATCGGAGCATCGTTTCGGTTCCGGCCAGAATCAGTGCATTAAATGCTACCGAGCATGGTTTTTTGCACAGTAACGAAACTGACCGAAACGAACCTAAACATCACTATTGGGTCCAAAAAAGTGGATTGGGTGCGTTCGTTTCGTTTCTGGCCCGAATCGGAGCATCGTTTCGGTTCCGGCCAGAATCAGTGCATTAAATGCTACCGAGCATGGTTTTTTGCACAGTAACGAAACTGACCGAAACGAACCTAAACATCACTATTGGGTCCAAAAAAGTGGATTGGGTGCGTTCGTTTCGTTTCTGGCCCGAATCGGAGCATCGTTTCGGTTCCGGCCAGAATCAGTGCATTAAATGCTACCGAGCATGGTTTTTTGCACAGTAACGAAACTGACCGAAACGAACCTAAACATCACTATTGGGTCCAAAAAAGTGGATTGGGTGCGTTCGTTTCGTTTCTGGCCCGAATCGGAGCATCGTTTCGGTTCCGGCCAGAATCAGTGCATTAAATGCTACCGAGCATGGTTTTTTGCACAGTAACGAAACTGACCGAAACGAACCTAAACATCACTATTGGGTCCAAAAAAGTGGATTGGGTGCGTTCGTTTCGTTTCTGGCCCGAATCGGAGCATCGTTTCGGTTCCGGCCAGAATCAGTGCATTAAATGCTACCGAGCATGGTTTTTTGCACAGTAACGAAACTGACCGAAACGAACCTAAACATCACTATTGGGTCCAAAAAAGTGGATTGGGTGCGTTCGTTTCGTTTCTGGCCCGAATCGGAGCATCGTTTCGGTTCCGGCCAGAATCAGTGCATTAAATGCTACCGAGCATGGTTTTTTGCACAGTAACGAAACTGACCGAAACGAACCTAAACATCACTATTGGGTCCAAAAAAGTGGATTGGGTGCGTTCGTTTCGTTTCTGGCCCGAATCGGAGCATCGTTTCGGTTCCGGCCAGAATCAGTGCATTAAATGCTACCGAGCATGGTTTTTTGCACAGTAACGAAACTGACCGAAACGAACCTAAACATCACTATTGGGTCCAAAAAAGTGGATTGGGTGCGTTCGTTTCGTTTCTGGCCCGAATCGGAGCATCGTTTCGGTTCCGGCCAGAATCAGTGCATTAAATGCTACCGAGCATGGTTTTTTGCACAGTAACGAAACTGACCGAAACGAACCTAAACATCACTATTGGGTCCAAAAAAGTGGATTGGGTGCGTTCGTTTCGTTTCTGGCCCGAATCGGAGCATCGTTTCGGTTCCGGCCAGAATCAGTGCATTAAATGCTACCGAGCATGGTTTTTTGCACAGTAACGAAACTGACCGAAACGAACCTAAACATCACTATTGGGTCCAAAAAAGTGGATTGGGTGCGTTCGTTTCGTTTCTGGCCCGAATCGGAGCATCGTTTCGGTTCCGGCCAGAATCAGTGCATTAAATGCTACCGAGCATGGTTTTTTGCACAGTAACGAAACTGACCGAAACGAACCTAAACATCACTATTGGGTCCAAAAAAGTGGATTGGGTGCGTTCGTTTCGTTTCTGGCCCGAATCGGAGCATCGTTTCGGTTCCGGCCAGAATCAGTGCATTAAATGCTACCGAGCATGGTTTTTTGCACAGTAACGAAACTGACCGAAACGAACCTAAACATCACTATTGGGTCCAAAAAAGTGGATTGGGTGCGTTCGTTTCGTTTCTGGCCCGAATCGGAGCATCGTTTCGGTTCCGGCCAGAATCAGTGCATTAAATGCTACCGAGCATGGTTTTTTGCACAGTAACGAAACTGACCGAAACGAACCTAAACATCACTATTGGGTCCAAAAAAGTGGATTGGGTGCGTTCGTTTCGTTTCTGGCCCGAATCGGAGCATCGTTTCGGTTCCGGCCAGAATCAGTGCATTAAATGCTACCGAGCATGGTTTTTTGCACAGTAACGAAACTGACCGAAACGAACCTAAACATCACTATTGGGTCCAAAAAAGTGGATTGGGTGCGTTCGTTTCGTTTCTGGCCCGAATCGGAGCATCGTTTCGGTTCCGGCCAGAATCAGTGCATTAAATGCTACCGAGCATGGTTTTTTGCACAGTAACGAAACTGACCGAAACGAACCTAAACATCACTATTGGGTCCAAAAAAGTGGATTGGGTGCGTTCGTTTCGTTTCTGGCCCGAATCGGAGCATCGTTTCGGTTCCGGCCAGAATCAGTGCATTAACGCACCACGCCAGCCCAGCTCGCCCCCGGCCCAGCTCAGCCTGCCGGCCTGCCTTACCTTTCGGCCCGTTCCCCGGCGCCTGCAGCCGCCTCCTCCCGCTGCACAGGAGCGTCGCCCCTCGACGTTTGTGCCGCCTCGGCGAGCGAGCACCAGGGATGCGCTCCGCGCCCCTACGTAAACTGCCGGCCGCCACCGCTCCTCTCCACACCAAGCTGTAGCCCACCGCCTCCCCTAGCGCTGCCCCTTCGCTCTGCTTGCGCCGCCGCCGGAGGTCCGAGTGCCGCCACGGCCATGGCGCGGCCGATTCGCCACCTCCGATGGCCCTCGGGACGCAACGACGCCACCCCGAGCTTCCCCTTGACGAGGCGAACCTCCCCCGCTCCATCTCGTCACTGATCGATCGCTGGAGCGCCTCGCCCCGCATGAAGCTCTCGCCGCCGGCCACTATCCTCGCCGGTGACCCGCTTCCCTGCCACCTCCGCCGTCGGTGAGCTCATCAACGGACTCCCCTCGACCCCCCTCTCCCTCTTGCGCCACTCGTCCGAGCTCCCGCCCCCCTAGAACGCCGGCGAGCAGCGCCGCCCGAGCACCGGCCGCCATGGCCGAACCTCTGTGTGAGGTAGACGATGGCGCTTTTGCGCTAAGGCCCCTGCAAGATTTCCCCCCTCGCACATAAACCCTCCCTCCCCCAGATCCAATCTGGATCGTAAGATCCTGATCCAACGGCCACTGCGCATCCCTGCCCTGAGTCAAACCCAAAGTTACCGATCAGCGCAGCCGGTTTTGTAAAAGAGCCCTCCAGGTTTTCTTAAATAGAGTCCCCGCCCTGAGTCAAACCCAAAGTTACCGATCAGCGCAGCCGGTTTTGTAAAAGAGCCCTCCAGGTTTTCTTAAATAGATCCGCCGTCCAGCCAGTTCAAATTATATTCACCGTTATGCCCCTGGTTTGCGAAGACACCCCCGAGGTTCCCTGTTTTTACACCCCGAAGCCCAGCCCCTCCTCTTCTCTAGTTTATCCCCTGAGTTTTTATTCAAAATTATGTTTTAGCCCCTGAGTTTTTGCAAATAAGCTCCTGGATCTTTTAAAACTTCGCCAGCAAGTCCTCCAACCTTAGAAAAGCCATAACTTCTTCGTTTTAGCTCCGATTTAGGTGATTCTCGCGCTCACGTGTTCGTAGCGAAGCGTAGAATAGTTTCACTTCTTCGTTTTAGCTCCGATTTCGGTGATTCTCGCGCTCACGTGTTCGTAGCGAAGCGTAGGATAGTTTCGTAGCCTCCTTTTGTTATGTTTCTACTATTTGGTGCATTGTTCTTAGTTATTCTTGTTTGTTTGCTTGTATGTTTGTGCCGATGATTGCTGTGAGTAGAGGAACGCCATCAAGAGGACTCAAGAAGAGGAATTGAAGATCAAGACCGAAGACTAAAGTGTATATTCCGGATTAAAGGCAAGTCATAGCACGGACAATCCTTGCTACCTATTCACCCTTTAATCATTTATTTCATACATGCATGTGTCTTTTTTGGATTTTGGGATGTGATTTATTAACACAATTAATATAATTATTTTCTCAATTTTCTAAAAAATTTTTCCAAGTTTTATATAATTTTTGGGGAATTTAGTATAGGAAAATTTGTTTTCTAAATTAAATTAAAACAATATTTGCGAAGACACCCCCGAGGTTCCCTGTTTTTACACCCCGAAGCCCAGCCCCTCCTCTTTTCTAGTTTAGCCCCTGAGTTTTTATTCAAAATTATGTTTTAGCCCCTGAGTTTTTGCAAATAAGCCCCTGGATCTTTTAAAACTTCGGCAGCAAGTCCTCCAACCTTAGAAAAGCCATAACTTCTCCGTTTTAGCTCCGATTTAGGTGCTTCTTGCGCTCACGTTTAACAAAGATTTAATAGATTCATTAAGTTACCTTGTGTTGTTTGGGTTTTACTTTATGTTTAATTCATATAACACTCTTTTGCCCAATCTAGATTCTGTCTCTTATACACATCTCCCGTGCTATACTTGCTAAGTAAGACATTTACTTACACTTGCTATTATTCGACAATCTGGGATGGGTAACAGATGGAGTACTACTAAGCTGTTGTCAACCAGTCGGTGTCCCTGTGGACTGCGGCCTCACCTTGGAGTTGAAGATTAGTCTTCCGCTGTGTATGTGCTAACTCTGATTTAAATTATTTTATTTCGAGCATATGTACTTTGTTTATCATATTTGTTAGCTGTATGTGTTCTGTGGACATCCTGGGCACACATATAGCAGCACTTCGGGTTTATATAAAAACCTGGGTGTGACAGATTGGTATCAGAGCTATGCTGACTGTAGGACCGCAGCCTAGATAGTACTGGTCTTCCATTAAGGCTCATTTTGCCATACAACCGTTGTTTTCTCTATCCTTGAGATTTGGATTCATAAAAAGTGCTATCCTTGAGCATTTTCATCCCTTGATAAATCCACTTTTGATCACTATGTCCTTGAATATTTTATCCTCTCCTTGATAACTTATTTCTTATCCTTGACTTCTGATTATTTACCTCTACCTTGATTTGAAAAAAATGCTAATTTTTAATTCTTGTCTATTTGACTCCTCCTTGTCTTTTCATCTACCTTGCGCATTCTTTCCCTCCTTGAAATTTGTACTATTACGATTCCCAAGTCACATGAAGATATTGGCCTACTACAAGGAGTTCAAGCCTGAACGACTACCACTACATCAAGAAGAATTGAAGGAGGCCGATGCCAAAGAAAGTTGATGATAAGTCCACACTTAGGAGGATTCCCCTAAACCTACTAACAACGTCTAGTTTCGCTAAAATTTTTTGTGTGGCTAACCTTGGTTAAGTGTGCTTGTAATGCCTGTTATTATGCCTTTGTTTGATTCGCTTCTTTGTAATGATTGTGTAGTTGGGCTCTCCCTCTTTTCCCTATATATCCTTGTTGTTCTTGCTATCTTATTGACGCAAAGGAAGTTGAAGCCAATCCCCACGCTGGAGGAAGAAAACAGAAGGTGGAGACTTCGCAACTACGTCAACAAAGAAGATAAAGAAGCTTGATGAATCAACTCAGAAGATCTCTCTTTGATGTTCCGTTCTTCTCCTTGATCCCCAGCCTCTGCGAATCTCGGGACGAGATTCAGTTTAAGGGGGGTAGTTTATCACACCCCAAAATTTTTGGATTTTGGGATGTGATTTATTAACACAATTAATATAATTATTTTCTCAATTTTCTAAAATTTTTTTCCAAGTTTTATATAATTTTTGGGGAATTTAGTATAGGAAAATTTGTTTTCTAAATTAAATTAAAACAATATAGGTATAATATTGAGTGCCTTGCATTCATGCCGGCTGCATTGAGTTTTGTTTGTGTGTAGTTCAAATTAGAATTTAAATCTAATTTAAATTCAAATTTGAATTGCATTGTTTGGAGCCTTAGAATAGTTGTTGCAGCCCTGGTTCACTTCTGCCCCCTGAACTTTTCCTTTGGCCGAGCCTGCTCCTTCTTCTTTTCTCCCTCGAGAGCCCAGTCTTCTCCGCGGCCCAACAGCTCCCCCGCCGCTGCACTACCGCTTGGCCCAGCTCGGCCCAACCCGCCTCCGCTCTTGGGCCGCCAAGCCACGCCAGCCCAGCTCGCCCCCGGCCCAGCTCAGCCTGCCGGCCTGCCTTACCTTTCGGCCCGTTCCCCGGCGCCTGCAGCCGCCTCCTCCCGCTGCACAGGAGCGTCGCCCCTCGACGTTTGTGCCGCCTCGGCGAGCGAGCACCAGGGATGCGCTCCGCGCCCCTACGTAAACTGCCGGCCGCCACCGCTCCTCTCCACACCAAGCTGTAGCCCACCGCCTCCCCTAGCGCTGCCCCTTCGCTCTGCTTGCGCCGCCGCCGGAGGTCCGAGTGCCGCCACGGCCATGGCGCGGCCGATTCGCCACCTCCGCTGGCCCTCGGGACGCATCGACGCCACCCCGAGCTTCCCCTTGACGAGGCGAACCTCCCCCGCTCCATCTCGTCGCTGATCGATCGCCGGAGCGCCTCGTCCCGCGTGAAGCTCTCGCCGCCGGCCACTATCCTCGCTGGCGACCCGCTTCCCTGCCACCTCCGCCGTCGGTGTTGACGCAAAATCGGCTTCTCACGCCAAGCACACAGCAAGCCGAATCAGCTAGCTTCACACGTGCCCGATCGTCTAAATCCTGTAAGCGTGCCAGTCAATATTCTCTGAAACTGACAAAGGAAGAAAAAATGTTTAGATATAAAACCTGGAACATGCCGGATGATACCAGACAGTTCCATCTCTACGGCTTGCAAGGCCAATCTTGATCGGCATATAGCTATGAACAAGCTATCTGTCGGCAATACAGGCACTCACAGCATATTCGGCAGAGCGCGTAAGAAAGCATACTGCCGACCGCATGACGTCATCATGATGAAAGATCGGTATTTAATTAGATGATCGTTACAATACTTAAATACAACCGATTAACGGGCATAAAGCATGATAAATGTGAAAGCACGATCGTAAATCTCTAATAAACAAGTTCCTCCTGTACAACTTGATCAGCAAGAGCCATAAATTCATTCGGCAAGAAACATACCATGCATGTAGGAGCCGAATGATCATCTTCTTCAGGTCTGTCCTTTCGACGCCATACTGATTTCATCCTAGGCCTTGCTTGCTTTAACTCTTGATTCCTCAAGCGTTGTACTCTTCACTTTTGGCTTTTCCTTAAGCCAGGTGGACACCATTGCCCTTCTTGCCAAATATACCCATGATCTTCTTCTTCTTCATGATCAACCCACCTGTGATCAGCATGCCTCTTTCTTGGTTGATCATCAAAACGCCGATCATCACTATGATGTACTCTGCCAATTCTTTCATGGACAGATCGGCGATTGACAGTACCCTGTCTATATTCATCATGTCTATCGTTGCACTCATGGCAATTATTCCATGTAGGCAACTTTAAACCCTCGTTCCAGCAATGTCTGAAGAAAGCACAATCCCAATGTGCACGTTCCTGTTCCCGTGCAAATTCTTCTTGTTCTTCTCTGTACCTTTCTTCTTCATATCTACGCCTCTGGTAGCGCTCTTTTTCTTGCTGTCGTTGCCATTTATTGAGAAGAATACGTGAAGTGACTCTAGGCTTAGAGGATTTCCCAATTTCAAATTGACAATTCGGGGCACGAGGATCTTTCTTGTGAATCTGTTCAATCGTGACTTGCCGAGTGGGGTCAACTGAGCCACTTTGTTTTGCCTTTTCTGAAGTTAAAACTTTCATCTTCCCTTTTTCTTCAGGTGCAACAGAATTCACCATGTTGATTGAAAACCCAACCATATTCTGAGGGAACGGATTGCTATCCAATTTCATCTTGTTATCAAACTTCAAGTGTCCTTCTTGTATAGCCTTTTGAATCCTCATTCTAAAGACTCTACATTCATTGATGGAATGAGAGTTTCTGTCGTGGAATCCACAATATTTTTTGTCTCTTACTCCATCCGGCCGAAGCATGGAATGCCCCTCTGGTAACTTGATTCGGCCTTCTTTCACAAGGAAATCAAACAATTTGTCTGCTTTGGTTACATCAAAATCATAAGCACCTTTAGTCTGCTTGACCCACTTTTGATTCACAGTAATCGGCTCTTTGCCCCACACTATTTCTGCTGCAGCCACTTCTTCATTATCTTCATACTCATCCCCTTGATCTGCTCTCTCGAGGAATTGGTTGTAAATGTCGGCCACATCATTTTGTTTGGCAAATCTACCATCCTTCTTGAAACCATATGCTTGGTTACTCATTAATGCCAGTTTTTGTGACAACTGACCCAGATCTTCAAACTCCATCCCGAATAACTTTTCACGAATTGCAGGCAGCATCCCAGCTACAGCCATACCAGCCAATTGATCATCAGGTATGTTCAGAGAAAAGCACATGCTTACGGTTTCCCTAAATCTCCTGAGGAATTCTGTAGGTGTTTCATTATTTCTCTGCCTCAAGCTAGTTAAATCAACCAACTTTTTCTCAGTGCTGCCAGTATAGTAATGAGCATGGAACTTCTGCTCCAGATCCTTCCAAGTACAAATTGATTGAGCAGGCAAAGTAGCAAACCATGTAAATGCTGGACCTGTCAAGGACAAAGGAAAGTATCTGATTCTAAAGGCTTCATCTGCGGAGGCTTCTCCAAGCTGCATCAAGTATCTAGCTATATGCTCCACAGTGCTAGTATCATCTTGCCCTGAGAATTTAGTGAATTCTGTAGGAACCTTGACTCTGTTAGGCAATGACACTCTTTGGTACCATTCTGGGAAAGGAGAGGAGTACATGTACCCCTGATTTTTGGGCTTCAGACCGAATTGATTTTGCAACACATCGGCCATTTTTTGTACCATGAGGTCAACATTGGCATCTTGATTTCCTGGCCTTCCAATGGACATTCCTGTATTAGCATATCCAGGATTCGGAAGAGCATCAATAGCATTATAATCCATGAATTCTGTATATCCATTCCCATACATATCCCTCTGCAACCTGTTATTCAAAGGAGATATCTTGTAAGCAGAAGCAGGTGGATTTGCTGTGGTGCCGAATGCCGCCTCACCATATGTGCGAGGTTTTGGTATTGCTTGCTGAGGATCTTGTTGAACTGGTTGACCATTCGCACCCTTGGAACCAGAAGTTCCAGTTTCTTCAGCAGCTCCTTTACCATGAGGTTTTTGAACATTAAAATATGTTGGTCCACCAACTTGCCCATATGCTTGTTCAAAAGGCTTGTCCACTTGTTGACCAAAAATGCTGATCATTATGCATCTAAAGCTGTTCAAGAATGCAGCGTTATGATTGGTCATTGTATCTCCCAGAGCTTTGTATAACAGACCAGAGAACCTCTCCCTTTCTTCTTCTTCATTAAGATCAGATTGTCCAGGCAGTAAAACTCTTGGCAGGTCTGTCTTGAGAAACGGTGCACCACTCCTGTTCTTGGCAAAAGACAGCAAACACTTCTTGATGAATTGTTCTGCAGCAGTTTTCACCATCTGTTGATGCTCCTCAGGCAATTCTTCAAGAGTAACGTCCATAATATCCTTTAAATCAGGCATCTTCAAAGCTTGTGGTCCCACCGGGCGTGCCAAAAAGTGTGTTGACGTAAAATCTGCAGTTCACGCCAAGCACACAGCAAGCCGAATCAGCTGGCTTCACACGTGCCCGATCGTCTGAATCCTGTAAGCGTGCCAGTCAATTTTCCCTGAAACTGACAAAGGAAGAAAAAAGCATCCCCGAATGCTTTCCATAGAGAAACTCCCTTGCCGAATCGGCGACGGACTCCCGACCGCAGAATGCTTTTGCCGAATCGTCCTTGAAGATAAGCTTTCTTGGTTGAACGATGTTTATCTTTTCACCAAATCCGGCCCACATGTTAGCCTCTTCCTGGTGTCAATTTTTGGTGTTAACACATGCCCCTTCAATTTCGGGATAAAAGATACTTTTATCTTGGAATTGACTAGAAATCCGCAACATTCCTGGATCGAATCTACCCAATATCCATTCTTTCTGCTCGAGTCGTCGGAGCTCCTACTTGGATCCAAACCCTAGTTCATCTACTTCTTCAAGTTTCAATCCTCAAATGGCGGACCAAGATCAAGTTCTCCGGGTAATTTTTTAAAAAAACTCCTCTTGGGTTCATTCGGCATCACTCTGCTTTGCTTTTTCCCTTCTCTTTTAAATCGCTTCTCTAAATCTTCCTCTTGCCTCTTTCTGTTCTTGACAGGCTTTCGATGCCGAACTCCTGATTCCCATTGAGGAGAAAGCTACATCTTATTTCCTTGGGCCCGTAGGAATTTCAGATCCTACCAAGAATTAAACTAAAGTTACCTTGCTCCTTTAAACTCAATGCTTGTTTGCACCATGTTCATCTTTACCTTTATTATTTCAGGCTCGATCACAGCAATCAGTAACTGCTACAGATTCTGCCGATGCTCTACTGACTGGTATGAATTTGCTTCACCATTATATTTACCTATTCATCGGTATTTATTCTCCTTTTAACTGCAGCAACAACTTCAATGGGCCAAATATTGGAGAATCCTTCCCCTCATCATAGTCCTTAGTGGTTTATCCAGATGTGGTTGCAGCTGTATATGCACCAGATTGTTGCTATTGACATTAACAATCTGCATTTTCCTAACAAATCATTTCAAATATAGTGGCTTCATGTGTCGATTCTGAACTGGCTTTTCAAAGACAGCTTGCTTATTGAGCATCAATTGTACTGCACCTTCACCAAGGAACTCCCCAATTTCTCCTCAGCATAATACACAAGATCCTTCCACTGATCTTGAGAGATCTCCTTCTCCTATTCAGGATATCAGAAATGATGTAAAATATGGTCATCCCTTCTTGTTCATATATTTTTTTTAAAACAAATCATTATTGATTCAACAATCCTTTTTTCTCTCAAGAAAAACCTGCTTCATCACTCAGCTATTCCTTTGCTGTGGATGAATTCAATATTGAACAAGGAGAAGAAACATCGTCCTCAAGCGTTGTACTCTTTTCTTTTGGCTTTTCCGTAAGCCAGGTGGACACCATTGCCCTTCTTTCCAAATATACCCATGATCTTCTTCTTCTTCATGATCAACCCACCTGCAAGGATGTATAGATGCACAATCCACGGCTATTTTCAACTCTTTCATTCGGCCCTGTATTTTGCCAGCCGAATTTTGTGGAGGAAGGCTGGTTCAGAGTACCTTTGAGTATTATCAGCCGAATATGATGGCTAGGCAATTAGGCTGTGGCCAAGTACCACCAAGATTATTTCTCCATGAATTCCTTAGGCATGCCTCTTTCTTGGTTGATCATTAAAACGCCGATCATCACTATGATGTACTCTGCCAATTCTTTCATGGACAGATCGGCGATTGATAGTATCTTGTCTATATTCATCATATCTATCGTTGCATTCAGGGCAATTATTCCATGTAGGCAACTTTAAACCCTCGTTCCAGCAATGTCTGAAGAAAGCACAATCCCAATGTGCACGTTCCTGTTCCCGTGCAAATTCTTCTTGTTCTTCTCTGTACCTTTCTTCTTCATATCTACGCCTCTGATAGCGCTCTAACTCTTTAAGATTAGTTGGAGGAACAATTTCATCAATTGCCTTCATGCTTTTCTTGCCAACTCCTATTCCTCCTTCATGTATCAAAAAACCCAGAAACTCTCCAGCCGAAACTCCAAAAGCACACTTGTTCGGGTTCATTTTAAGCCCATGCTTCCTGGTGCATTCTAGAGTTTTCCTTATGTCAGCCAAATAGGACTTTTTTCTTCAGGTGCAACAGCATTCATCATGTTGATTGAAAACCCAACCATATTCTAAGGGAACGGATTGCTATCCAATTTCATCTTGTTATCAAACTTCATGTGTCCTTCTTGTATAGCCTTTTGAATCCTCACTTTAAAGACTCTACATTCATTGATGGAATGAGAGTTTCTGTTGTGGAATCCACAATATTTTTTGTCTCTTACTCCATCCGGCCGAAGCATGGAATGCCCCTCTGGTAACTTGATTCGGCCTTCTTTCACAAGGAAATCAAACAATTTATCTGCTTTGGTCACATCAAAATCATATGTGCCCTTGGTTTGTTTCTGATTCACTGTAACTGGCTCTTTGCCCCACACTATTTCTGCTGCAGCCACTTCTTCATTATCTTCATACTCATCCCCTTGATCTGCTCTCTCGAGGAATTGGTTGTAAATGTCGGCCACATCATTTTGTTTGGCAAATCTACCATCCTTCTTGAAGCCATATGCTTGGTTACTCATCAATGTCAACTTCTTTGACAACTGACCCAGATCTTCAAACTCCATCCCGAATAACTTTTCACGAATTGCAGGCAGCATCCCAGCTACAGCCATACCAGCCAATTGATCATCAGGTATGTTCAGAGAAAAGCACATGCTTTTTGTTACCCTAAATCTCCTGAGGAATTCTGTAGGTGTTTCATTATTTCTCTGCCTCAAGCTAGTTAAATCAACCAACTTTTTATCCTTCCATTTAAAATTGGCATAGATAACATGTGCTTGATTACATCAAACTTTGAATATACAATGCATTCGGCATTCAACAAATAGTGCCGAAATTTTGTACATGAGTAATAAACACATAAACAAAGCTTCTCTGCAGCCGAATATCTTGTTTCGGGATCTAGCAATTTTCGGCTAAGGTATGCAACCACTCTTTCTTTCCCTTCAAACTCTTGTATGAGGGCCGATCCAATAGTTTGGGCATCGGCCGCCACGTACAACTTGAAAGGCTTGTTCAACTGTGGAGGTACCAATACTGGTGGCTCCTTCATGTATTCCTTGATCTCATCGAAAGCCTTTTGTTGTTCGTCACCCCATACAAACTTTTGATCTTTTTTGACTTTCAGTAGTCAAATGATATGGAACCCCGTCGCTGCTCCGGCCACGGCTCCTGTTGCGGTTCCAGCCGTAGCTCCTGCGGCTCCTGCAGCGGCGTCCGATTCCTCCAGTTCATCCAACCGAACTCTTGAATCGGATGATCTTCGCTATTCAGATAGCGATGCTCGTCGGTTCAGGAGGGAGCGCGACGAATCTCGCCACGAGCTGGAGGTTATCTCCAAGCAAGCTGGGATTGCTGACCTTGAGTGGCAGCACGAGCGGAAGCAGTTGCTTGAAGCCATCGACGGTGAGTCTTGTAATCTACTCAACTTCAATCTGTTCTCAAATGATATTAATCTGTTGCGCCATAACTTCTTCGTTTTAGCTCCGATTTCGGTGATTTCGCGCTCACGTGTTCGTAGCGAAGCGTAGAATAGTTTCGTAGCCTCCTTTTGTTCTGTTTCTACTGTTTGGTGCTATTGTTCTTAGTTATTCTTGTTTGTTTGCTTGTATGTTTGTGCCGATGATTGCTGCGAGTAGAGGAACGCCATCAAGAGGACTCAAGAAGAGGAATTGAAGATCAAGACGAAGACTAAAGTGTATATACCGGATTTAAGGCAAGTCATAGCACGGACAATCCTTGCTACCTATTCACCCTTTAATCATTTATTTCATACATGCATGTGTCTAATTTGATGTACCTTAAGGTTGTACCTAGTCTTATTTATCCTGTCCTTGAATTACCTTGGGTTTTTGCATATGGGTATATTTTTGCTATGCGCAGCTACTGTCACCTTTACTATTATCATTAATCTTGATTTAATGGTCCACTTCAACATTAATGATTAAAACTTGTTTTTAGCAAATGGTTTAAGGGAACTAGGGCGTCAGCTGCGTGCCAGGCCCTAGTGTCTCTCCGTAAGGACCGTTTCTTAAAGCGGAAACCCAGGAGCCTGTTGCCACCGCGCAGACTATAAATGGCTCTGGTCTTGACAAGTAGCTTGTACGGCTCTAACTTGACAGTAGTTACCGACGGGGCCCAGCGCGCGTGGTGGGAAGCAGCATAGGTGAGAGTGGTTGATCCACAGAGGGCGGACGGTCCATCGGCTATGTCCCGTGAGACACAGTCCCGTGTGGGAGTCCTCGCGTTGGAACTCCGCACGTTGCGCTTTTACTTTCCTGTTGGCATGCGTTGCCGCGCATTGGACGCTATTGACCCCCTTATGATGCGCTCAGGGAGTCAGTCAATCTCGGTGCCTTGGCCATGCTGCCTATGTTACCATAGCGGCTACTGTCTTGTTAGGGTGTCTTGTGAAAAGGCCTCGTAGCGTCCCTATGCCGTCACACCTCGGAGTGTTGATGTGCGTGGTTGGGTGCAAAGTTCCTTTGAACTTTTACGCGACTGGTGGGTAAAGGGTGAAACCTCTGCAGAGTGTACAATCTATCATGATAGCCTTGCTCAAGGTCATGAGCGGCCTGGCGTTCCTTTTCGAATAGAACTTGATGGTTATTATTATTGTTGTTAATGTCACTTACACTATTTAATTGGGTTACAACTGGGATTTCATACACTTGTAGTAACTTGGATAATGTAAAACGAACCAACTAAAAATGCTGTGCAGTTAAGCGTGTCAAGCCTTTTGAGCCTTCATAACCCGTGCTATACTTGCTAAGTAAGACATTTACTTACACTTGCTATTACTCGACATTCCGGGATGGGTAACAGATGGAGTACTACTGAGCTGTGGTCAACCAGTCGGTGTCCCTGTGGATGCGGCCTCGCCTTCGTCGAGAGAGTTAGACTTCCGCTGTGTTTTAGGTAAACTCTGATATAAAACTATTTTTATTCGAGCATATGTACTCTGTTTATCATATTTGTTAGCT
>OAMR01000537.1:5062-23009 GCA_900205405.1 Echinochloa crus-galli | reverse complement strand
TTGAAAATATTTGTGTTTTGGTCTTTTGACCTTTATTGAAGATTAGACTTCCGCTGTGTACGTGCTAACTCTGATTTAAACTATTTTTATTCGAGCATATTACTCTGTTTAATCATATTGTTAGCTGTATGTGTTCTGTGGACATCCTGGGCACACATATAGCAGCACTTCGGGTTTATATAAAATCCGGGTGTGACAGGTCAGGATGTGGGAGATGCTGTTGTTCAAGGCCGGTTTGCTTGTGGCTGCACTGTTTGGGGTCCTGGTCAAGATGAAGTGATCCTGGGGAAGGCAAGCTTGTCGGTGATCCAGTCATAGTGCAGGTAGATGGTCTGTCTTAGTGCTAGTAGAACTTGATATCCCTATCTTCGTTAATCCTGATGTATGACAATGGCACTCCGGCTGTGCATGTATGTCTTTGTACATGTGTCATGACAATCCTCGTGTAACTCTATGGCAAGCTTTTGGTGGCAGTGTTGCTGCAAGATATTTGCCGTTTTGTTTATCTGTTAGCTAGTAGTATTCTTAGAGACAGATTAGGAGATACTCCCTCCATATAGTGTTAATTAGGATATAATTTTCCATATTTACCCTTATGAAATCTAGCTACGGGTGCTTCTATGCGACACTTATCTGCAGGGCCTGGTGGTCAGGCGCGCGAGCGCAAACGTAGGTGTCGTAGGTTCGAGTTCAAGCACGAAGCCGTCGTAGCCCTCGCCATCCGCGACTACCCCATGGAGCAGTGGCACCGCGAGCGGATCGCCTTCTCGGTTGGCCACTACGCTAACCCGCTCTCTGGTCGACCCGGTCTGCATCCATGGCACCGACTTCTCGGCGGTGCTGCTGATCGTAAAGGCGGAGGGCGAAAACCACATCCCGCTTGCAGAGTACATCAGGAACCATTCTGGGCTCGGCTCAGTGGCGCAGATCGACATCTTCGACGTTGAGCACCTCCAAGACTCCGATGGGCAGCCTTCTTGTGGCGCAGGTGGGCACCCCTCCATCCGTGGTACGGCTGCGGGCCCTGGCGTGCCCGGGAACGGGGAGGCCAGCAGTGTCCTCCCCATGGACGTCATCTACGTGGAGTTGGAGGGCTGCGTTCTGAGCGCCCCTACATGCGCGCGGGTGATGTGCTGCCGGTCCCCATCGGCAAGCTCCAGGGCAAGATCTGCTACCCGAACGTATGCGCCAAGCCGTTGGTTTCCAAGCCGGCAGCTGTCGAGTTCAGCTTGCGGCTAGGGTCCGTCTTTGAGATCCGAACGACAGCGGCAGATGGTGTCAAAGGCCGTTTCCTGGTTCCCTCCCAGCCTTACCGCGCCGACATTCGTGGGGACCAGGGATGTTCGTCGTCAACCTCCACGCTGCCTTGTGGTCAACCAGTCAGTGTCCCTGTGGACTGTGGCCTCACCTTGGAGTTGAAGATTAGACTTCCGCTGTGTACGTGCTAACTCTGATTTAAACTATTTTTATTCGAGCATATTACTCTGTTTATCATATTTGTTAGCTATATGTGTTCTGTGGACATCCTGGGCACGCATATAGCAGCACTTCGGGTTTATATAAAATCCGGGTGTGACAGGTCAGGATGTGGGAGATGCTGTTGTTCAAGGCCGGTTTGCTTGTGGCTGCACTGTTTGGGGTCCTGGTCAAGATGAAGTGATCCTGGGGAAGGCAAGCTTGTCGGTGATCCAGTCATAGTGCAGGTAGATGGTCTGTCTTAGTGCTAGTAGAACTTGATATCCCTATCTTCGTTAATCCTGATGTATGACAATGGCACTCCGGCTGTGCATGTATGTCTTTGTACATGTGTCATGACAATCCTCGTGTAACTCTATGGCAAGCTTTTGGTGGCAGTGTTGCTGCAAGATATTTGCCGTTTTGTTTATCTGTTAGCTAGTAGTATTCTTAGAGACAGATTAGGAGATACTCCCTCCATATAGTGTTAATTAGGATATAATTTTCCATATTTACCCTTATGAAATCTAGCTACGGGTGCTTCTATGCGACACTTATCTGCAGGGCCTGGTGGTCAGGCGCGCGAGCGCAAACGTAGGTGTCGTAGGTTCGAGTTCAAGCACGAAGCCGTCGTAGCCCTCGCCATCCGCGACTACCCCATGGAGCAGTGGCACCGCGAGCGGATCGCCTTCTCGGTTGGCCACTACGCTAACCCGCTCCTGGTCGACCCGGTCTGCATCCATGGCACCGACTTCTCGGCGGTGCTGCTGATCGTAAAGGCGGAGGGCGAAAACCACATCCCGCTTGCAGAGTACATCAGGAACCATTCTGGGCTCGGCTCAGTGGCGCAGATCGACATCTTCGACGTTGAGCACCTCCAAGACTCCGATGGGCAGCCTTCTTGTGGCGCAGGTGGGCACCCCTCCATCCGTGGTACGGCTGCGGGCCCTGGCGTGCCCGGGAACGGGGAGGCCAGCAGTGTCCTCCCCATGGACGTCATCTACGTGGAGTTGGAGGGGCTGCGTTCTGAGCGCCCCTACATGCGCGCGGGTGATGTGCTGCCGGTCCCCATCGGCAAGCTCCAGGGCAAGATCTGCTACCCGAACGTATGCGCCAAGCCGTTGGTTTCCAAGCCGGCAGCTGTCGAGTTCAGCTTGCGGCTAGGGTCCGTCTTTGAGATCCGAACGACAGCGGCAGATGGTGTCAAAGGCCGTTTCCTGGTTCCCTCCCAGCCTTACCGCGCCGACATTCGTGGGGACCAGGGGATGTTCGTCGTCAACCTCCACGCTGCCTCTGTCGGCTTCCTCCGCCGGATTGGCGCCATGGGGGAGGACAAGAACACTGCTGCCTCTGTCGACGTGGTCGCGACCGGTTCTGCCTGCCTCGAGCCGAACATCTCCATCAAGGATGCGGATCGGATCTGCAACGGCCGCCCGCCGCCCCGCGTCCACGCCATCATCGTCGATAACTACACGGCTGTTGCAGCTCTGGGTGCTGGCCCGGCTGCACGTGCTCCTGCTGCTGCGGCCGTGGCGGCAACTCCTGGTCAGATGCCTGATCTACTGTGCCATGAAGCCCCGGCGGACGTCTTGCCCCAATGACTGCTGATGCTCGCTTCTGTAAGTGCTCGCTACTAGAAGTGCAATGTTAGGATCAATGCTTGCAAACAAAACAAAAAATGCTGATATGAAACTAGCCTAGAGATGGACTTCTTGTTTCAGAATATAATCAGCATTACAATTCTGATATGGTTACAATGTTCAGCATCTTGTTGGGCGTAGTCCCCCTCAGGCAAAAATCAACTCAACCATCAAACTAATAATCTGTCTTGAAAGGGCTACTCAATTATGGCCCAGCTTTGAGGGGTCTTTTATTTCTTCCTCTAGTACCAACTGCTTGTTTAGCTTTAGCATTCATATGCTCGGTGCTGAACTGGTTCAGAAGCCCCGGCGGACGTCTTGCCCCAATGACTGCTGATGCTCGCTTCTGTAAGTGCTCGCTACTAGAAGTGCAATGTTAGGATCAATGCTTGCAAACAAAACAAAAAATGCTGATATGAAACTAGCCTAGAGATGGACTTCTTGTTTCAGAATATAATCAGCATTACAATTCTGATATGGTTACAATGTTCAGCATCTTGTTGGGCGTAGTCCCCCTCAGGCAAAAATCAACTCAACCATCAAACTAATAATCTGTCTTGAAAGGGCTACTCAATTGTGGCCCAGCTTTGAGGGGCCTTTTATTTCTTCCTCTAGTACCAACTGCTTGTTTAGCTTTTGTATTCATACCTCGGTGTACGCCTGCCCCCGCCCTGGGTGCTTATGGGCCTTTCGTCCCGCTCGGCACTGTTGCGGCGGCGTGGACCAGGTGCACGGGAGTACCCACGGGCCGCACGCCTCTCCACGGCTCACCCCTGCTTGAAAAAACCCCAATCCGCCCCTCTTCTGCCTCCATTGCCTCCACTCAACCTCGCCGGCGCCCTGCCTCCACCACCCCAATATGCTCGCTGCTTGAATCCCCCACCGCCGCTGCTTCCGCTGCCTCGCTTTGGATCAGCGCCGGGCTGGTTGCCATTGAAAGATGCCTCCTCGCATCCCCTTCGATGGTCTGGGCTCCGACATCGAAGACCTAGAGGCCACCACCCCGGTTGGATCGCCGGAGGCTTAAGATCTGGAGGAGGATGAAATAGATGCGGTTGGCGGCGGCGGCGACGACGACACGGTAGACGGCGACGACGATACGGCAGACGGCGACGACGACATGGCGGACGGCGACGGCGACGACACGGCACACGGTGACGACGACGACTCTGTGGCGCATCAGCCGGAAGCCATCGACGTCTTCATGCCGCCGGTGCGCCTTATACACTTCCCCCACCTGGCTCACGCCATCGTCGACCCGGCCGCTCCATCGCCGACGAAGAGTGCCCTCGGCGCCCCTGGCGGAAACCCCCGGGTAACCCTTCACTCCTCCTCCAGTGGCGCCGCCCTCACCATGTTCGAAAGCTTTGGCACCACCAGGGAGCAGGTTCCTTTCCTGAGGCGCGAACACACCGTCATCCTGAGCCGCCACAGGGAGACGGCCACCCGCTTCGAGTTCAAGCACGAAGCCGTCGTAGCCCTCGCCATCCGCTACTACCCCATGGAGTAGTGGAACCGCGAGTGGATCGCCTTCTCGGTTGGCCACTACGCTAACCCGCTCCTGGTCGACCCGGTCTGCATCCATGGCACCGACTTCTCGGCGGTGCTGCTGGTCGTAAAGGCGGAGGGCGAAAACCACATCCCGCTTGCAGAGTACATCAGGAACCATGCCGGGCTCGGCTCAGTGGCGCAGATCGACATCTTCGACGTTGAGCACCTCCAAGACTCCGATGGGCAGCCTTCTTGTGGCGCAGGTGGGCACCCCTCCATCCGTGGTACGGCTGCGGGCCCTGGCGTGCCCGGGAACGGGGAGGCCAGCAGTGTCCTCCCCATGGACGTCATCTACGTGGAGTTGGAGGGGCTGCGTTCTGAGCGCCCCTACATGCGCGCGGGTGATGTGCTGCCGGTCCCCATCGGCAAGCTCCAGGGCAAGATCTGCTACCCGAACGTATGCGCCAAGCCGTTGGTTTCCAAGCCGGCAGCTGTCGAGTTCAGCTTGCGGCTAGGGTCCGTCTTTGAGATCCGAACGACAGCGGCAGATGGTGTCAAAGGCCGTTTCCTGGTTCCCTCCCAGCCTTACCGCGCCGACATTCGTGGGGACCAGGGGATGTTCGTCGTCAACCTCCACGCTGCCTTTGTCGGCTTCCTCCGCCGGATTGGCGCGGTGGGGGAGGACAAGAACACTGCTGCCTCTGTCGACGTGGTCGCGACCGGTTCTGCCTGCCTCGAGCCGAACATCTCCATCAAGGATGCGGATCGGATCTGCAACGGCCGCCCGCCGCCCCGCGTCCACGCCATCATCGTCGATAACTACACGGCTGTTGCAGCTCTGGGTGCTGGCCCGGCTGCACGTGCTCCTGCTGCTGCGGCCGTGGCGGCAACTCCTGGTCAGATGCCTGATCTACTGTGCCATGAAGCCCCGGCGGACGTCTTGCCCCAATGACTGCTGATGCTCGCTTCTGTAAGTGCTCGCTACTAGAAGTGCAATGTTAGGATCAATGCTTGCAAACAAAACAAAAAATGCTGATATGAAACTAGCCTAGAGATGGACTTCTTGTTTCAGAATATAATCAGCATTACAATTCTGATATGGTTACAATGTTCAGCATCTTGTTGGGCGTAGTCCCCCTCAGGCAAAAATCAACTCAACCATCAAACTAATAATCTGTCTTGAAAGGGCTACTCAATTATGGCCCAGCTTTGAGGGGTCTTTTATTTCTTCCTCTAGTACCAACTGCTTGTTTAGCTTTAGCATTCATATGCTCGGTGCTGAACTGGTTCAGCACAGATGATGCGCCAGTTCCTGGAGTAGGTGCCTGTTTCTTCTTTGGGGGGCGTCCTCGTCCTCTCTTTTGTCGGAGGTGGATTTGTACTTTCTCCTACCGTGGTGGGCACAGGGGTTGAAGGTGTTCCTTTGGATTGTCTCTTTCGCTTCCCTCCTATGTTGCTGTCAGCAGGGGTTGATGCAGTTCCATTGCCACTGCCAGTGCCAATTATCTGCACAGCATCATCACCTTCTTCGTCTGATATATCTCGTGGATACTTGGCCAAGTATTCTTCCTTCTAACAAACATAATACACCGGGTTATTTTGTACATTCCGGAATAATTGGTTCATGTTTGAAGAATTTTACTGGGCAGTAAATGTACAGACCGTCAAAGGCACTTTGTATGAGTCCAAGCGTCTCGAGTTTCGATCCGATCGTAGCAGCCTCGAGCATATTTTCCAGGAAAACGCCTCCATTTGTGTCTGCAAGTGAAAGTTGTGCACATCATTATCCACATATTTTGTCAGGCTGTAGCACTATGTAAAAGATGAGGAATGTAGGACTCACCTGCGTGAAATTAGTGGCCGTTTTATGTCCATCCCATTCTAGGATATACTTTATCACGTATGTCCCACACAAAAAACTGCAATAGAACATAAACATAAGTAAGTGGAGTGCAAGGTTAATAAGAACCGACAAAGATTACCTGTTTCCCTGTTGCGGTATGTTGTCGTAGGCAACTGTGGCCCAGCTGCACAAGTCAGTCTGTGTGCCACAAGAGTTGAGACAGTATTGTATGGTCTGGACCTAGTGGACAACGAGATACATTTATACTTGGATGGAGCGAATTTAAATAGGTGGTACTGTCACGCGGAGGAGCAGTACTTACCAATGTCTTTTCTTTTGCTACGTCTCGCATTGTGGGTATAGAGTTAAGGATTTGTACCTCTTCTTTTTTGAAATTCAGAACTACGAGAACCCAGTGGTTGTCGTTAACATTCATTGGGACAAAAACCTGAAACAGAAAATTTAAATCTGTTGAATGGAATGATCTACTTAACAAATCTTTGGAAAAAAGCTATATTGAGTACAAATAAGTACTGATTCCAGGAGTAGAGATTACATACCAAATGCCTTCCTTTACATTTATGAGTAATCGTCTTCCTGAATCTCCTGGTGCGTTCATCGGACTTTGTTACGTCAGTTAGGTAGATGCTTTCCTGAGTATTGATGAATGACGCAGAAGCATTCTCCACATTGCTCATTTTAACATATGCATTTATGATCTGGAAAGGGTTAATTGATTACATATGTTATTGGATGTTAGTATAGTCGAATTGGATCGGGAATGAGAGTACATACCTCATCTAACATAAATTCACCGTTCACAATTCCGTGCAGATGTTTTGCTGCAAGAAGATGTGGGTAGATGTCAACCACTTGTGCGTCTTCATAACTCATTTGTACAAAGGATGCTGCCTCGAAGTCGTCTTCTGTCAATGAATAGTCTTGGTCAATAATAGGCTGCCTTGTGGCAATGTGTTCTGCGTGGTCGACAACGTGCTCTGTAGAGGCGCGGCCCTGCTGCTTCGCGCTAAATTCCATCTCCCTGGGTCTTGGTGATGTTGGTTCGGACTCTATTCTCTCTCTTGCCCCGACAACGTGCTCTGTAGAGGCGCGGCCCTGCTGCTTTGTGTTAAATTCCATCTCCTTGGGTCTTGCTGATGGTGGTTCGGACGCTATTCTATCTCTTGCCCTTAAGAAAGGCATGGTGCCATGGGCAGCTAATACTGGGTGCTGGCGAGACTCAGGACCACCTGAAGATGTAGGAATAGATGGCTGAACAACATGTGCGTGTGGAGGCATAGGAAACTGGGTAGGGTCAGAAGCTGGTGCAACTCGCTGGAGCAAACGGTTGACCACCTCCAGGAGGTCATTCTGTCCCTTTTCCAATCGTTGTTGGGCGAATCTTATTGCCTGTTTGTGGAGAGATTATGTTAGACGATGAAGGGGATGCTCGGAATATACAAGTACAGTCAGTTCACAATTCCTTGCTGCTTACCATGAAATCGCTCTGCAAGTCTGCACAGATATCTTCTAACGCACTCACCCTTTCCTCCACTATGTTGTCATTCTTAAGATTAGCTTTCGGGACTCTTGTGTTTTCTAAATGGCCAATTGTGTTTTCTAAATGCAGGACTCTTGTGTCCATGTCTAGGTTAATCTGCTTTCGGGAGTCGTCCACCAATTTTTGAAGTGTCTGCCTCTACATAAATAGGAAGAAAAGATGAATTAGGCTCACTAAATTGGTTGCACCCATATGTAGGTTCCATACTTGGCGTTTGATTTGATCCTGCTGACTGGATGGCCTCCATGCACCGGAGGACTCTGTAGCTGGAATTGGAGGTGGCATACTTAGTGGTTCTGTTCATCCGTTCTTTGTCCGTGTGTCATAATCAGGGCGCAAGACAAGCTGCAAACAATTAGTACGCTAGTTAGATTGTACACGTAACAGCAACCACATGTTGATATAATTTTGGATAACTTACAGTTCCTCCATCAATGCCGTCCGTCTTGAAAATATCAGTTCGCATTTTAGCAGCCGACTCATTCCACCTCACCATCGACGGTGGAGTGATTGGGTCGTAATTGATTCCTCCGGAACGCCGCGGCATGACGCGCTCCCAGTACCAAAACTACGAGATGATGCAAGAAGCACATAGACTCAAAGCTAAACATTGTCTATAGAAATTGGGTGAAGAATTTGGAACGTACCTGTATCAAAGCCAAATTGCCCGATATAGTCCTATCTTTTGTCGTCCACGACTCCTTTCTTAGGTAGGTATTAATACCAGTCACCAAAAAATTCAGAGTGAATTGCCCCCAATTCAACTTCGGAATTAGGCTGACATCTCAAGTAGCTTGTACGGCTCTAACTTGACAGTAGTTTAAATTCCATCTCCCTGGGTCTTGGTGATGTTGGTTCGGACTCTATTCTCTCTCTTGCCCCGACAACGTGCTCTGTAGAGGCGCGGCCCTGCTGCTTCGCGCTAAATTCCATCTCCCTGGGTCTTGGTGATGTTGGTTCGGACTCTATTCTCTCTCTTGCCCCGACAACGTGCTCTGTAGAGGCGCGGCCCTGCTGCTTCGCGCTAAATTCCATCTCCCTGGGTCTTGGTGATGTTGGTTCGGACTCTATTCTCTCTCTTGCCCCGACAACGTGCTCTGTAGAGGCGCGGCCCTGCTGCTTTGTGTTAAATTCCATCTCCTTGGGTCTTGCTGATGGTGGTTCGGACGCTATTCTATCTCTTGCCCTTAAGAAAGGCATGGTGCCATGGGCAGCTAATACTGGGTGCTGGCGAGACTCAGGACCACCTGAAGATGTAGGAATAGATGGCTGAACAACATGTGCGTGTGGAGGCATAGGAAACTGGGTAGGGTCAGAAGCTGGTGCAACTCGCTGGAGCAAACGGTTGACCACCTCCAGGAGGTCATTCTGTCCCTTTTCCAATCGTTGTTGGGCGAATCTTATTGCCTGTTTGTGGAGAGATTATGTTAGACGATGAAGGGGATGCTCGGAATATACAAGTACAGTCAGTTCACAATTCCTTGCTGCTTACCATGAAATCGCTCTGCAAGTCTGCACAGATATCTTCTAACGCACTCACCCTTTCCTCCACTATGTTGTCATTCTTAAGATTAGCTTTCGGGACTCTTGTGTTTTCTAAATGGCCAATTGTGTTTTCTAAATGCAGGACTCTTGTGTCCATGTCTAGGTTAATCTGCTTTCGGGAGTCGTCCACCAATTTTTGAAGTGTCTGCCTCTACATAAATAGGAAGAAAAGATGAATTAGGCTCACTAAATTGGTTGCACCCATATGTAGGTTCCATACTTGGCGTTTGATTTGATCCTGCTGACTGGATGGCCTCCATGCACCGGAGGACTCTGTAGCTGGAATTGGAGGTGGCATACTTAGTGGTTCTGTTCATCCGTTCTTTGTCCGTGTGTCATAATCAGGGCGCAAGACAAGCTGCAAACAATTAGTACGCTAGTTAGATTGTACACGTAACAGCAACCACATGTTGATATAATTTTGGATAACTTACAGTTCCTCCATCAATGCCGTCCGTCTTGAAAATATCAGTTCGCATTTTAGCAGCCGACTCATTCCACCTCACCATCGACGGTGGAGTGATTGGGTCGTAATTGATTCCTCCGGAACGCCGCGGCATGACGCGCTCCCAGTACCAAAACTACGAGATGATGCAAGAAGCACATAGACTCAAAGCTAAACATTGTCTATA
The DNA here is from genome assembly GCA_900205405.1 of Echinochloa crus-galli. Taxonomy (NCBI): domain Eukaryota; kingdom Viridiplantae; phylum Streptophyta; class Magnoliopsida; order Poales; family Poaceae; genus Echinochloa; species Echinochloa crus-galli. The sequence continues at coordinate 12,842 of OAMR01000537.1, read as the reverse complement.
GAAATTGGGTGAAGAATTTGGAACGTACCTGTATCAAAGCCAAATTGCCCGATATAGTCCTATCTTTTGTCGTCCACGACTCCTTTCTTAGGTAGGTATTAATACCAGTCACCAAAAAATTCAGAGTGAATTGCCCCCAATTCAACTTCGGAATTAGGCTGACATCTTCAACTAGGCGCAGATAAGAGGAACTAACGGTATCCTTACTGACTGGTGCTAGAAGAATACCAATTGTGAACAAGACAAAAGCTCTTTTGAAGTCATCTTGTGCAGTGCTGGGGTTTTTCATAAGTGCTTGCAGGTGACTAAAGCTTATAGTATGCGTTTTCTCATCGAAAAACTTTAAAAACGCATCGGGTAACTTGTTTGTGTTTCTTTTTGGGGCCGCAAGATGTGTGGAAATATCGATGCCTTCAGTTCGAAGGCCCAATATATCCTGCACATCCCCGTCACGAATTTGAACGTACTCACCACAAATATGGAAGCTTTGCCTATCCAAATCGAACCGTTGTACAATTGTTAATACCATTTGTCTTCGGAGCTGCGTACTCGGCATTTTGATCAGCCCCCAAATCCCATGCCCTCAACCGCATCCCGTTGCTCTGGTGAGAGCTGTGCTACGGTCTCCGCAAACTTCACAATTGAGATTGCTAGACGCGGCTTCACCGAATCCTACGGCAAGCAGTTGGAATCTGAACATCTGCTAAAGGGAATAGAGCACTTAGAAAAATACTGAAGAGTGAATGTGGCGATTACCGAACACGAAGTAATTTGAACCCCCGAATGCGGAGTTTCTGAAACCCCCGTATGCGGAGTAATTTGAACCCCCGTATGCGGAGTAATTTGAACCCCCGAATGCGGAGTATTTGAAACCCCCGTATGCGGAGTATTTGGAACCCCTGTTGCACCAGGTTGTTTACTAGTTGGTAGTTTGTCTTGAGAAATCGATTGCGAAGTATTTTCATTTTCAATCTCTGCTGCCATTATGACGTTATCTGCGTAAAAATGAGTGAGTTGAAGCACACAGGCGGATCAGATGGAAGGAACCCGGCGGTTAACAGTGACAACTACGATCGAACAAGCACAAGCACAATGCATACTATTGCGGTATTAATCTCAGTAGATACGATGGGAACGTCACCTGGAGATTCGAGGGAAACGTCTTCTTGCCCCGATCGGCTCATTAGATGCGATGGGAACGTCGTCAGCTGCAGATGCGGCTATCGCAGTAGCTGGGGTCAACTTGGGTGGTCGCTACGGTGCGTCGGCGGCGGCGATGTGAGCCTCCCGTATCACCAAGGAGCGAAGAATGGTACTGTGACCTCGGTGAGGATTTTCGGTGGCGGCCGGCACCACTGCCTGCTGCGCGGCGTCTGCGGCGGTGGACTACGCGTAGATGGAAAATGAAGAAATGGAGGAGTAGTTTTCGGATTGCCGGTTCCCATGATGTCCACAACGGGTTTTCATTCGAACAGAGAGAATGGTGGCGTAATCTCCGGATTGGCGAGATCTGCAACATGTGCGCTATTGGGCCTACGTGTCTTTGTTGAGCTTGGACCCATGTATACCATCTGAGCTTGTAGTTTGATTTGGCGATGGTTGAACCGGTGAAGTCACTGGACGTGCAACGGACGAGAGCCTAGGTTTATCCACGCACCGAATCACAGCACCGGACGATGTTTCTCCTGTAACCACCGGACGGATTTAGTCCTTGAACCACCGGACGGTGTTTCCACATTAATTGCACTCACCGGGTGAACCAGTGGGTGCCTGATTTCCGTGCCACATTAAATTGCTCTAGTGTTCGATCCTGGACACTGAGTTGTCTTGTCTAGTGAACATTGACGTTGCATTGCTGGGGAAGAGCAGCGTTCAGGTTTACATCGGCGCTGAGACTTGACGCTGGTCGACGTCCTCCGCCATGGCTTTGATACTGCTTGAGGACGACGGAGTTTGGAGCCCCACGTGTTGGTTTGTTGCTTTCATAAACCAGGCAGGAGCTTCAATTTATAGGCGTTGACCCGTGAGAGACCAGCTTACTCCGTACTGCCTACACCTTAATCCCTTATCTGATTTCTCGAGTTTGTTGTGCACTGAACTCACCGGTCTACAGCACCAGATATGGGCAAACCTTAGAACCCTTTGGACGAGATGCAAATGGGCCAGCCTTAGAACGTGTTCAACCCATTTCCCCTCAGCCCCGCAAGCGGCCGAGAGCGCCCTGAACCGCCACCAGTCACGCCCGAACTTTTGGGGATATTCCATCCCACGTCGCCGTGGAGTCGTGCCGTGGAGTAGTTCGTAGCCCTAGGTCCACCCGTTGCACCATCCAACGAAAGCCTCAGCCCTGACGCCATCCCTCCCTCGCACCCCAATCTCCGGCTTGCCTGGGTAAGCTACCGCCGCCATCTATCTTGCGACGCCTCCGCCGAGCGTCAGGCACTAATGACCTTAATTCGTTGTATGCAGGAGCACTTCGTTCGCCTCCGGCCACATCACGGGGCTGCGTTGACCGTAGCCCTCCTCACGCCGCAGATTGCCGTCCGCTCGGCCGATGACGTCACGCCGCCGTTCCTCCGTTTTTCCGTCAAGCCCGTGGTGAGCACCGTCTCTGCCATCTTGTTGTTCACGCAGCCCGGCCGCCCGGTAGTTTGTAGCAAATCACATTGTGTACGAATTAACTTCGATTCTTCAAATTTGTAACTTAACAAACCCTGGCAGCACGAAGATTTTTTGTATTTGTTTGCATGGTATGGTCCTAGTGTAGTGAAGTGCTTTCTGTACCCAGCATGTGATTTATAGTTTGGTTGCATGTATCCCTAGTTATCATGGATCCAGTTCAGCAGTCCCTGAACGAGATGGAGGAGAAGCTGGAAGAGTTGAAGTCGGCCCGGGACGACTTGGATCTAAGCATAAATGTACGGCGTTGCAAAGTAAGGTTGAGCAGGAGACGGGAACGTAAAAGCCTTGAAGGGGTCGCACGCACCTCACGTGAGGAAGCGGACACTAAGGTACTAGTTGACCTCGATGGATGGAAACGCAATTTGGAGCGTGCACTGGCGGACAAATTGAAAGAAGCAGCAAAAGAAGCACATGAACAATTGCTCATCGCTTATTTGCAGCAGGAACGTGTCTTGGCAAACAATTCGTGTACTAGGCTCATTGAACAAAATGTCTCCCACATCAAGATAGATGGAGAAAAAATGGACTGGGCTATTGCCCAGTTAAAAGAACAGTTCAATGTTTTGTCCTTGGGGCTCTCGAAGCTGAGGTCTCGTATTGAGTCCTGCAACTCGCAGGAGAAGGCTCGTGGCAAGATGAAAGTCGAGGTAACTATGTTAATACATGAATATTTTGGACTATGTATACAACTATCTGAAAGCCTCGAATGATTGCACTTTCAGGAACAAGATGATGTTATCTCAATGCCACGGAGTGACTTTGACATCTTATGCGACAACGAGACTCCACCGGTAAATGATTTTTTAATTAACTTTTGCAACAACGAAGAGTTATTGAGTCAGATTACCTTATTCTGTCTAGTCCATATTTCTTGCAGCACGTGGTAATGAAATTTAAGGTTCACCATGTGCCTGAGTTATATTCTGATCTACGGAAGTACGGTGACAGTAGAGACATACTGACTCACCTAGTAATTGCAAAGCCGGCAACTACTGTTGAGTACGACGTTTTGACGCCATGTCTTCGTAGAAGTGGATACAGAGGAGGTGCAGGGTTGTACTACCTGCCACCATTGAGTGAGCCACCAACAGGACTAGTGCCCATATCAGGAGCAGAAGACGTCAGGAAAATGTTGGATGTTCATGCTGAGCATGGGACCAGGAATTGCCATCTGTACATAGTGAACGATCGGTTGGATGATGATGAACTGGCTCATGCTTATGCGGGTTTGTATTCAGAGGATGAAGAAATGCCTTGTCCTTATGTGGACCAACCGGCTCATCCTTATATGGGCTTGAAGTTAGTGAACGGTGCTGACTTGTATTCAGATGATGAACAAATGGCTTTACCTTACGTGGACCAGGTGAGTACATGTTCCCATGGTTCACAGCATTGTACTCAAAACTTGCAATGCATGCATTGATGGTATTACTCTTAATCAACTTGCAACGCAGGACAAACCAGGCGCATCGTCGGACACCCACTTTCCGAATGGTGAACATGACGTCTCTTCGCCTACACAGGAAAAACGTGGTCACAACAGTAGCGAGTGCATGTAGGCTGATGGCCATCCATGAATAATTTTAGTCGGGAATGCATTCTCCTGCATTGGTAGTCTGCGGGGACGCGTTCTACTGAATCTTTTGTCTGGAGTTGAACTTTATTCGGGCTGCATGAATGCTGTAATAATGCTACTTTTGAGCATGTGTGACTTATATTTAGCTTGTGTACGTCACCGGACGGGTTTGAAGAACACAACGCATATCTTCACTTAATATTTAGCTTGTGCACGATCGATGCACTGACTAGTCATAATCGCGTCACGACACTCGCCGCTCAGACCGGCGGAGTCGACGGGAATATCCCGGATACGGTGATCACCGGAGCGTTTGGTTGATTAGGATAACCAGTCCACGGATCAAATGCAGTGATCAGTTGATCACATCCAATCATAATTGATCATATCCGGTGACGATCACCGGCGCCATACAGTGATCATATCCGGTGATTATGCACGCTCTCATCCATCATATCCAATCATCATTGATCATATGCAGTGATGATATCCAGCGACCACGGGATCGTACCTTACGACCGTTGTGCAAGAATGTCAGGTTGCTCACGGGTCCATCTCGTGTGGCAACTCCATCACAGTACCACGCCTACAGCAATCTATGTACAAATGGGCCAGCCTTAGAACGTGTTCAGCCCATTTCCCCTTAGCCCCGCAAGCGGCCGAGAGCGCCCTGAACCGCCGCCAGTCACGCCCGAACTTTTGGGGATATTCCATCCCACGTCGCCGTGGAGTCCTGCCGTGGAGTAGTTGGTAGCCCTAGGTCCACCCGTTGCGCCATCCAACGAAAGCCTCAGCCCTGACGCCATCCCTCCCTCGCACCCCCAATCTCCGGCTTGCCTGGGTAAGCTACCGCTGCCATCTGTATTGCGACGCCGCCACCGAGCGTCGGGCACTAATGACCTTAATTCGTTGTATGCAGGAGCACTTTGTTCGCCTCCAGCCACCTCACGGGGCTGCGTTGACCGTAGCCCTCCTCGCGCCGCAGATTGCCGTCCGCTCGGCCGACGACGTCACGCCGCCATTCCTCCATTTTTTCCATCAAGCCCGTGGTGAGCACCGTCTCTGCCATCTTGTTGTTCACGCAGCCCGGCCACCCGGTAGTTTGTAGCAAATCACATTGTGTACGAATTAACTTCGTTTCTTCAAATTTGTATCTTAACAAACCCTGGCAGCACGAAGATTTTGTGTCTTTGTTTGCATGGTATGGTCCTAGTGTAGTCTTGTAAATATTGAAGTGCTTTCTGTACCCAATTTAGTTTTCAGAGAGACTTACAGCATGTGATTTATAGTTTGGTTGCATGTATCCCTAGTTATCATGGATCCAGTTCAGCAGTCCCTGAACGAGATGGAGGAGAAGCTGAAAGAGTTGAAGTCAGCCCGGGACGAGTTGGATCTACACATAAATCTACACCGTGGCAAAACACACGTCGCGAGGGGTCGGGAACGTCAACAGGCTGAGCGGGACGTAGAAACCTCACGTGCTGAAGTGGAAGCACAGTTAGAAATGGACTTTGATCAATGGGCCCGCAAACTGGAGGTGCATGTGCTGCACCATGTTAAAGGAGCAGCAAAAGAATGACTGACTTGCTCCGGTGCAGTGTAATGGAGGAACGTGTCTTGACGTCTACTCGGTATACTAGGATAATTGAACAAAATAACGCCTACATCAAGAACGATGAAGAACAAATGGACTTGGCTATAGCTCAGTTAAAAGAACAGTTTGATGTTTTTGCGTTGGGACTCTCGAACCTGAGGTCCCGTATTGAGTGCCGCAACTTGCAGGAGAAGCCTCATGGCAAGAAGGAAGCCAAGGTATATATGGTAATCTATAATTTTTTTCTAGGATGCAACTATGTGATTATTTTAACGTCTTGAATGTTTGCATTTTTTAGGAACAAGCTGTTATCTCTTTGTCACGCCATAACTTTGACATATTACGCGACACGGAGAATCCCCCGGTAAATGAAATAAGAACGAAAAGTTGTCCCAAATTACCTTTTTTTTCTGTCTAATCCATACTACTTTGCAGCATGTGGTGATGAAATTTAAAGTTCACCATGTCAAGGAATTATATTCTGATCTAGGGAGTACGGTGACAGTAGAGACTATTTGAGTCAGTTTGTATGTGTAAACCCGGGTAGTGTTCATTATGACACTATGATCTCATGTTTGGTTACTCATGGATACAAAGGAGGTGCAGAGTTGTACTACCTCCCACCATTGAGTTATCCACCAACAGGACTAGTACCCATATTAGGAGAAGACGACGTAATGAAAATGTTGGCTGTTCATGATGAGCATGGGACCAAGAATTGCCATCTGTACTTAGGGAACGGTGGGGACTATATAAGTGGTCTAGCTGCTGATAAAATGGCTTATCCTTATGTGGACCGGTGCGTACATGTTCCCAGCATCCTACTCAAAGCTTGCAATGCATGCATTGATATTATTAATACCCTTGCAACGCAGGACATTAAGGAGGGTGTTGAACCAGGCGCATCGTCGGGCTCCCATTCGGATGGTGAACATGGCTATCCGCCTCCACAGAAAAAACAACATGGACACAACACAGAAGCAGGGGGGCAGTAGCAAGTGCATGCATGATGGCCCTGCACAGAATAATGTTAGGTCTCCTGTCTCGTTTGTCTCCGGGAATGCATTCTCCTGATCTACTTTTGAGCTTTGTGCTTCTGACTATTTGTGCTTGTTTTCAAGTTGCGTATGTCACCGGACGGGTTTCAAAAAACTGAATGCTTTTCAACTTTTGTATGGAGTAGTCTAAAACAGAGTTTGGGTTTATGCATTTCATCCGAAAATAGAGAGGATAAACCACACACATTAAGAACAATATAGAACCAAATTAACACTAACACTAACAATGCAAAATAATACAGAGAGGATACACAGCACAAAATAACACTAACAATAATCTACTCCTCCTCCTCCTGCTCCTCGTCGTCCTCCTGCTCCTTGTCGGCGTCGTCCTTCGGCTCCGGGAGGTTCGCCGCCGCGATCGCCGGATGAGTCTTCATGACCTCGGCGACCTACCACAGCTTTAAGGTGTACTGCTCCACGGTGTGGTCTACCGGGTCTTGCGCATCCGTCGGCATACCAAGAATGCCAAGATAGGCGTTCAGGCTCTTCCAGGTGCTCCGCAAGGTCTTCATAGTCCACTGGGGATCGAGTCCATCCCCAACAATCTTCACACGCTTGGGAGTAGCAGGCTTGGCGGCGGAGGAGGACTCATCGGCCCGTTGATGCTTCGAAGAACTGCCCTCGCCGGCGGAGGCCATGGCGGTTGCTAAAAGGATTGAGATTGGAAGGATGAAAGAGAGGAGAGTTTTGCGAAAGTTGGAGGAAACGGCAGCAAATGGGGATGGAGAATGGTGCGGCGGATGGGCGGTTCATATATACTGCGCGAACGGCGGTTGCTACAACGCGAGGCGTTAACAGAGTCCGTCAAATGCCGTGGACTGAACTCACCGGTGAGACGCTTCGTCTTCATCCCTATCATTATCGCGC
>OAMR01000138.1:2533829-2549540 GCA_900205405.1 Echinochloa crus-galli | reverse complement strand
TAGAACGAGTTACCAACTGTCTCTTATACACATCTGAAAAGCCAAGCTGACTGAATGAAATACCGCTTGTTCACTCTGACTCCGGTTCGGTACCTACTCTATATCTTCAGATTGACCACAGCGTAATGCCTTACCGCTTTACACCTAGCTTTGAGTTCGATCCGCCTATTCACTGAATAGACTAAGTCAATCTCAAAACCCTTATTATGTAAATCTAAACTGAGTCCTATCTAGCCTAGCTCCATAATGGAGAGAATGCCCTTACTTGGAATCTCAAGCATTCTTCTTCACTTGCAAACTTGCATCAAGATCAAAGAGCTTATTCGATGCCATCTTCATTACTTCCCTAAGAAAGAGGTTAAGACGTCACAGAAGCTGGAGGTGGGATCATCTTTTCCTTCTTGTCGGAAATAGCGCAGCATTGAATCACGCTTCTTTGAGCGAAAGGGCGCTCAAAAAAATACATTCTATATGATATCGAAAGCGTGTTCACAACAAACTATGAATTCTATCTTCGCTGTCCAACTATGAATTCTGTTCCCACCGGATAAACTGATCACAGTTGAACTGAAGGAATCGGTACAACTAGGCACTAGCAACTAGTAATTAGATTCAATTATAACAGCAACGCTCCGCCCCATAGCATAAATGCTAAGAAACTTCTTGACCTTAGAGCATAAAAGTGATTTCATTTCCTTCACATATTCAAGTGAATTAGGGGCATTCATAAACTCTACTAGCCGTGTATGTATTTGGATCCCCCAAGCAAAATCGCCGACAAAGAAGCAAGGGATATTGAGCAGCGCGTTCAAACAAGCATAGGATTTCAATAAGCAAGGGATTGAGCTGAGAATATAAGGCTTCGTTCTCCTACTTTCACTATGGCTAACAATTGGCATAACCATTTCGTATTCCTCTATCTCTAGCAGCTCTTCCTATTAGTTCCGCGGGTAACTGTCGTCATCGAGGAGGGGAGGTAGCTTATTGACCAACTGTATAGGGTAGGAAGGCACAGTCCCAGAAAAAGGCTCAGGGGGGACAGTTGAAGATGAAGGAGCTGCAAGGACAGAAACGAAACGCAAAGTAGGAGTTGCAGTTTCGGGCGCGGTAGTTGTAGTTGAAGAATAACAAATAGGGTACAGTAGTAACAGTTGTTCGATTTCTCTTCTTCTTCTGAACAATACCCTTCAGTGCTGATGAGAGTGGTAAAGAAAAGTCGACTTCCTATTCAGTTATGAAACTATGAGATCTGATCCCGTACTTGACTCGTAGGTTGGCAGATAGGCTAGTTCATTAAGTCTCTTTTTTGACTGCTTAACTATTTTCAATCCTAGCTAGTCTTTCCTACCTTACTTAACTGAATTGACTTGAGGTACGTACCTACTTCTCGCTATTGGGTTCTGTTCTTCCTGTCACTCTAGGCTTTCGAAAGGCCGCGGGCTTACTTTCAGATTCTCGGCTACGCTCCTCATATTCTTTCTTCTTATCCTCCACGTGCCTTGGCGTCAGGCTCCTCTACACGGTACCCAGGTGAAAGCCAAGATCTCGAGTCTCCTTCATCCCTAGGCATCATCTGTGTGTTCTGGTTTTCATATTTCTAGAAAATTCATTCAAGTACAGCAGTACCAGTAATACCAATATGTATCAGGAATTGGGTGGAGAACTTGAAGCTGTCAGAAAAGCCCAAAAAGTGAAATAGGAAAATATGGTAATACAGTTCTTGTGAAAAGCATTCTCCCTTCTCTGCCAAAGAAAGGAGCTGATGAACATTAGGACGAAGAACCATAAGACTGAAGACTTGGCTTTGATGCTTCCCATTTACGACAAATATCGATTATTTGACGGCTCGCTCATCACAAAGAAAGTAAGAAATGAACTATTTCTCGTTTACGGGATCGAAGAAAGAGCTTTTCCCAAGGCAAGCCTAACACAGACTTACTGAAGACCGGAATGGAGCAATGTGACATTGACTCAAGAAGGTAGACAAAAAGGCCAACTATAGAAAAGCCAAGCTGACTGAATGAAATACCGCTTGTTCACTCTGACTCCGGTTCGGTACCTACTCTATATCTTCAGATTGACCACAGCGTAATGCCTTACCGCTTTACACCTAGCTTTGAGTTCGATCCGCCTATTCACTGAATAGACTAAGTCAATCTCAAAACCCTTATTATGTAAATCTAAACTGAGTCCTATCCCAAAGTGATTCAAATTTGAATTTAAATAAATTTAAATTCTTGTTTGAACCACAAGCAATACAAAAATAGATGCAGCAGCATGAATGCAACAATAAATGTTTCTATCACTTATATTTGATTTTAATTTTGGAAAATATTTATTTTGCCTATATTAATTATGAGCACTAACAACAAGAGGGTAAATTAATTACTAGATTCGGGAAAAACATTTTCTCCTACATTGATTCAAAAATTATTTTAGAGAATAATATTTTTCCTATACTAAATTCCCTGTAAACTTCATAAATCTTAGAAAATTTTAGAAAATTGAGAAAAATATTATTTTAATTATGTTAAAATTCACATCCCAAAATTCGGAAATTTTGGGGTGTGACAGTCCACGTCGTAACCAAAACATACATATTCGACACAAAATGGAGCCCTCTAAACTTTTTTATTCCCCGTTACTTAGAAAATACAAAGGGAATATAAAAAAGTAATATAAGCCGTGCCATATCTCTATAAGGAATCAAGAACTAACTAATAATGCTGTCATCATGCTGCATTTTTTTTGCATGCATGTCATGTACGTAGTATGAAACTAATCTGTGAAGTTCATTTTAATTTAGCATGATGGTAATACGTACATGTACATCTTCCATTCAACATAGCAAAGTGACCAAACCGCCAGAAGCTGGCTTTTCTTCAGAAGCAACGTATACTAGCAAGTCGCGCCTAGCTATAGCTAGCGAGGGTTTTAGGCACTACTGTACTAGTTAGTGCTGTACATATGCTTGCAAAAGGAAAAGCTGGCATAGTGTACGACTTATTATAAACCTAAAGAATCAACTGAAAGCTAGAAAGCTAGTTCAGGGTAGTTCTATATGTGTCGGCTGGCTCGGCTGAATATTCTCGGCCGGTACGTACGGTGTGGGACTGCCGAGACCTCGAATATTATTTTTATACTTCAAATCTATATCAATCTATATAGTACGTATATGGTTGCTGCCATGCATCTTAACGGCGGCAACGACGAACGGATCGACATACATAGGTGTCACGTGCCGGCATGCGATGCCCTGCACGTACGTCTCCTATCCCGAGAGTTGGCAGGCGCACACGTACATGCATGTCGCTTGGCTTTACTCTTTTCTCCTTCTTTTGCTTCGTGCGTGTGCAGCCAGCTGAGCGCGGTAGGTCATGCATTTGCATTGCATTGCATGTGACACTGCTGGACTCCTTCGTGCTGCAGGGTTGTTTGATGCCTATGATGCATGAATGCATGGCTTTCCGATCGAGAGAGCTAGGGACGTCATCTCACAATGGGTGCCAGGCATGCAACAAGGACAATATAGCATGTGCACATGCATGTGTACTGTCTGAGTACAAGCAAACTCATATACAAGTACGCCCAAAGTACTTAAACAACTAATCCTAAACTGTTAGTGTCTATAATATGCATCTTGAGACTGGATCCTAGATGTCTAGACTTGCATGGCTGGCTGCAGCATGCATGGTAGAGATTTGCAGTGGTACTACATTTTTACCTAAAAAGGGAGCTCTAGCACATGAAGGAGCAAAAGCAAGGATATATATATTATTCTACGTCTGAACCGCGACCTATCAGCAGCAACAATAATCCTTTTCTAATGAGTTCCAAGACGAAAGGAGGAGAAGCTCGATCTAGTCGACAAATTTTGCTGCCAGCTAGTTGCAAAAGCTGATCGAGGCACTCGTTAGCTGGCTTGGATCCTGATTTCTGAGAACGTTAACTGCAGCTACACATAAATCAATTCAGTTCTAGCTGATTGATTGAGCATACTGCAGCAAGCTCTCTGTCACACTAACTGCTTTGCAGTTTTAGTAATTTTTAAAAAGCTGCTTTTGAGTACGTTCACGTCTATCTAGTACTATTATATATCTTAATTATCACGACAACATATAGGGCCACTGACACTTTTTAATTGTTTAGTATAGTCAAACAAAAGAAAGAAGATACTCGCAAAAAAAGAACAAAAGAAAGAAGATGTATTTCATAATTGAGCACTCGACTAAATAATCTACCCCATCAGGCTTCAAGACATATGAAATTTATTAATCACACAGATCATTGCATCCATACCTCCAGTTCTACGCTGCTTTTCATCCAATTCGAGGTTGCTTTCCATCGAAACCGTGTGAAAAGGTCTCTTTTTTCATCTACACACCACCAAACATCCCCAGTTCTTCTAAGTGATACTACTTCCACCTTCCATCTCTCCCTCTCCAGTTCTTTTGTTTCTCTTCCAGTGGCAGACAATTCGGAGGCGGCACAACGAGTTGATTTGTGACTAATGATGCTGAGTGAATTGAGGTTCGGGGTGGATGAACAGTTGATGGCGTTTCTACGAGCAACGGGTGATTGTCTGATTGATAGATATGGCTCCTAATCGCTACATGTCAGATACGAGCATTTTGATGTTTACAACTCGTTTTGAAAGTAATGTCATGATACTATAAATAGCAATCTTGCTAGTCTTGAAGTGCTTGAAACCAACTTAATTTTCATTATTGCCTAAGAGCATCTCTAAGAGGCTCTGTATTGTGTTAGCTAAATATAGAGATTATAGCCCTTTTGTAAAAATAGAAAGCTAGTGAGGTAGGCTAGCTAAAAATAGCTGGTGAATGAGGTGGGATAGAGCGCCACTAAATTTGGAGAGTCATTTACAGAGTCTGTTGGAAACGCTTTTTCTCTAATAATAGCTAAATTTCACTTAGAAAATGATTTGGCTAGTCTCTTAAAATGCTCTAAGGCCTTGGATCAACATCCAACTATTTATGGGTTGAGGTGGTTGGTGTTAATACGTACAAGGGCGCGCCATTTGCAACATCCAACTATTTTATGGGTTGAGCGATATCTGAAAAAGATGAGTTGTGGTTTCAGACATTTGTAACTCTCATCTCCATTTCAAAGATCAGGTCTAATCACTACTTTAATTTATTTCTGGCTGCTGCAAAGCATGCTTTGTACGTACAACATCAGTCATCAGGTCTATTGAAAAAGGTAATAACAAGTGGGTGTGGGGGTGGTGCACGCCGCCATGCGTACTTTGTTGCTGCACTGTGAAGTGTTATAAGCTAAGTTGTCGGCACTTACCGAAATTGTTCCACCAGGGCTTTGTTGTGTTGGCCATTCTGGTCATGCAGGCTTGCGTAGATCGAGTGAGCTATATGTGTCACAGCATATTGATCGACAATTTCGCGGAACCTTCTTGAATTCAAGTTACACTCGAACCAAAATCCAATGCGGACCGTAAAAAGAATCTATGTAATGCATGTATACACTTGTATGGCAGGCAGGCAGGAATACAATTCATCTACCATGAAATGCACGCATTTGTGTCATGCATGAATATGCATGCATGCATGCATGGTAAAGACCAGAACCCCGTACAAGTTTAAAAGGAGCTGGTAAATGTTTTTCTCTGGAACAAAATAATGGGCTCGACTTCATATAAAGCCCGTAATATACCAGCAGTCCACATGTACAATTTAATCTGTATATATCAAGGCGCATAATGGCAATCGCCATGTATATCTACACATTTTGCAGGCGCGTATATATGCAAGTTGCTTGATATCTAGCAGTAGAAAAGAAACAAGACATGTAAATGAGAAATTGAATTACATATTTTTTCCTTTTTTAAATACAGAGGTTTGGAAATTCAACAAATTCTACACTAATAATAAAGCTACAAGCTATTAAAAAAGAAAGAGAAAAAAGGACATGGACACATGGTAGCTAGGAAGAGGAACAAATTAAGCTAGCTAGGACTAATCAAATCAAAGGCTGGGTTGCTGCTGCCGTTCTTCAATTCCTGGCACTTATCACCATTGCCGGACTGTAATAAGCAGCTTCCTCCCAACTTTATTGTTGGTGAATGCATGGCCGATCCCGGGGCTGTGGGATGGGTTCGTGGGGCGAACATCTTCTGTCGCCCCTTGAGCACCGCCGCCATCTGTAGGAGTGATCGTGCCCTCCATCATCCCTGCTTTCATACTGGAAGTGACGACTGTGCCCTCCTCCGCCTTCAGAAGCAGCTTCCTCCCAATTTTGTTGTCGGTAAATGCATGACCGATCCCAGGGCTGTGGCTCGGGTTAGTGGGGCGAACGTCCTCTGTTGCCCCTGGAACACCGCCTTCTGTGGGAGTGATCGTGCCCTCGATCATCGTCCCTTTTGTGGTGGAAGCAGTGCTAACTGATGGCTGCAATAGGTATCTTCTATTTACTATCAGAGGAGTGCAATGGGATGGAGTGATTTGAGAGGCTAGAAGTAGGACTACTACCATCAGAGCAACTCTGCCCATATTGTTAGATGACTTGTCAAGGGCCATTATTTCTCAAGGAGAAAGGGTTGAAACTAGCTAATCAAAGAGCTAAGATGGAGTTACTTCAAGCTACCTCCTATCGCCGGCGCCGCTCGCTGGATGGCTGCAACATACTTAGCTACCTCATGCCTATTTATAGGAACTGAAGACCAGCCATCAACAGAGTACCTATTAAGAAAGATGCACAGTACTTCAAAGATCATGAACGACAGTAGTATATAAGTTGGCATTACAGTATGCTGTCTAGCACATGGTGGAAGGATTAAAAATTTCACATTGCCAGAATGTATATTGCCTGATCTTATACACAAAACAGATGTTTCCTACTTGCAAAAAAAAGAAGACAAAATTTCCACTTAATTTTCGTTGCAAATTTAATACAGATAAAGCATGGGCCCGATAGGTGTCCATATTATACATGCTCATGTCCTAATTAAGTAACAAGTAATGTACCAGATGTTGTAGTACTTTGTGGCAAGGTCAATCATATTGTGATTTGTGGATGGTTGATAATCAACAGAGTAGTGATGTAGCAGCCGCAGGGGTTCCAATCTAAGTGATTAAAAGTTCAGATTGTCAATGTTGAGATCTCCACCATTGATCAATACCTTACGAAAGATCGGGCTAAAATGCCTCTATCAATATTGCACTTTACGTTTTGCATTTACTTTTCCTAAAATTCTCATGTGTAGTTGATAGGATATGAACCTAGGGAGCAAAACACTTTTGCGGTAATGATAGCAATATATAAAAACCTAGCCCTTCGATAGAAATTGGAATATGTTTTTTATTTACTTGGAGCCTTAGTTTTTAGAACATATAATTCGCTCCTTTCTAATTAAGAATGTCACGGTCCCTTCAATACTCGCATTGAGTTAATAAAATATTATATTTCATTGATTATGGTAATCAAGAATGTTCTTCGTCTGGATTGTGGCTGCATATTGCCCAAAACACATCCACCGAGCTGGCATGGGGATGCTCAATTACTTTATGTGTGAAGGAGTGCAAAAACCTTTGCCCCCTCCCTGGTCTTATCACAGTATCATCCCCAACAACCAGACTTTGCCTAACTCAACACCTCATGCACCTTGCTTTCAAATGGTATAACATGATCGAGATGCATATATGAGTTGATTCCTTTGCAGTTTCATTCTCATTTTTTTTAAGTCTCATCCTATGCAATTGTTAGAAAATATCCAAGACAGGCGGGTCTTAACCTGTGGCGAGATATGAACATATGGGTCCCAACAACAACAAATGCATGGCATATATTTCTCTCTGCATGCATGATTAGGGGCATGCATGATGAAGTCCATGCTGACAATGTAGTTACCCACACACACGTACAACATCAAAGTGCAACAATAATATGTAGTTTCAACTGATGTTGTGAGGAAAACACTAGTGGAGCTGGAAAAAGCAGTTACATTTTACCAGACTATCATTATTTAAAGTCATGAAAGAAGAGGTATGTTACCATAGTTTTGTTGCATTGTGAGTGTATATGAGGCGGTGTTCACTTCCCTGAAAAGGGAATGTGAATTTGGGTGAAAATGTCACATCGAACACTGTAGCGCACTGTAGCACTTTTCGTTTGTTTGTGGTAATCATTGTCCTACCATGACCTAACTAGGCTTAAAAGATTCGTCTGATCGTGTACATCAAAACCATGTACTTAGTTTTTTTATTTACCTACATTTAATGCTCCATGCATGAGGAGAGACATTTGATGTGATAGTGAATAGTGAAGTTTAGAGAGAGAAAGTTTGGGGGAAGTTTCGGATTTGAAGGGAAGTAACACCGCCTGAGTGAAGAAACATACACACACGTACACCATTTGTATGGGTTCATACGTGACGACGCAAAGCACACCGGTGCATTATTAGGGCAATCCCAACCCAATGACTAGGATGGTGTCCATAGCATTAAACAAGGTGTCATGTAGGACATAAGATGATGTGGCAAGTGAGTTAATGAAGAAAGAGGAGGAAACCGAGTCTTGCATGAGACACGGTTTCTACACGCTATCCAAGACAAGATGAGAGAGCAGCAGCATTTAATTTAGTCATAGAGCATCAGTGTCTGCTTTGGAAGGGTAGTGTCTTGTACTAGTTTCTTGATGATGTGGAGGCTATGGACATCACTACTACTGTCTTGGGTTGGGACTGCCCTTAGGTCCATTCGCACTAGTGTGGACGCTGATAAGCATGGCACCGGTAGAAATACAGATTAAATTAAATGTACCAATACTTATGCACTGGTCAGTTTAATAAACATACTAGTCTAGTTTTCCACCGGCACATAGTTCTTATCCTAGCCGGTAGCCGGTATATGAAATTGGACCAATTCGGATAGTCATTAAACATAGTGGTACGGTGTGAATTTGGCCTGATTCATATCAGTTTGAATAGAGTTTGGAACGTTGAAGCACTCTATCTTCTCGATTAGAGCATTCAAAAAGATCGCTGAACTTAAGCACTCTATCTTCCCATCGAAGTTACTTGAATCCTTCCAAACTAATTAAGTTAACTAGTCTATCAACCCGTGCTTCTGGTGGGCTAGCAATTTGTAATATATTTGTTTTCTAAATTAAAAGAGATATAACTCACTACAATTAGAATCTCCATGATAAAGTTTAAGGGTATAAGCTATTAAAATTGTTTATCTTCGCTCTCAATTTTTTTTGCGAAAGTGCTCTCAGTGATTTGATTATCATCATAACACACTGTTCCCACTGTTCTCCCTTGTCATTTTTCACTTTCCGAAACACTAAAAAGTTTTATGGCTTATTCCTGTTCACTTTTCAGTAATAATGCTAGTGTGAGTACACACTTGTAAAAGTAAAAGCATTCTTAATCGTTGTATCAAATGTGGCAATCGTACACCATTCATTAATCTTTGATGTTATATTACTTTTATAAATACTACGTATCTCAAATAATAGCAACTTTCCATCTTGAGCAAGCCGTCCCCCTTTCCTCATCGGCTGTATCATTCTTGTAATCTCGTTGAACTGCGGGCAGATTGCATCATCAACCTTTTGCTGGATCTACGTATCATTCTTCACGTGAAACATACATCTGTTATGCATGCGTATCCACCACTGCTGGATTACTTGTTCAAGGGCGTCTTTAACCCTGGTACCTGTGTGGCCAATGGCTCGTCATCTTCCGCAGGCCGCTGCCTCTAAGGCGTGATTAGTTTGTGGCCCCGAGCATCCACGCTGCCGCGTCGTGCACCCTTCTTTGTTCATGGCTGCAGCTGGACCTGGTATTCAATCCGTCATGATGCAGGCAGCAGCGCCACTTTTGCATCGATGATCATGGTGTTAGAGGTGCCAACACTGGTGTGATCTCCATTGAGTCCGAGGCGGCCCAACAAACCGGCGGCCGGCCAGTTATTTGTTCATTCGTCCTGAGAAAATCGAACTGCCAAATCTTTGATGCTAACCTTTTTCCGTGGTCTCCTCCTAGCCTGATGAATAATGGATTTGGTAGCATGGGCATCCGCGAGCAAAACAATGGAACCAATCGCCAAATCCGGGAGACTGTAGGGTTTTGCCAATTGAGGGGCTACGTGCTTCTACCTAATATAGAAATAAAGATTATATATATTATATTTGTTTACTCCTATTTTGTAGCTTATTATTTGTTTATTTATTTAGGATGGCGTGCTTGGATTATATATATCAGATCATGCATAGTTTATTATTTATTCGTTCAGTTAGGATGACATGCTTGGAATATAAATATCGATCACGTAAAGATACTTCAAGTATATATCAGATCAGCGTAGAGATAAATGAAATATTTGAGGTAACTCTTTAATGGCATAGGTGGGTAATTCTTAAGTAACAATTGAGGGTTATTTTAAGTTATATTTGTAATGGTAAGTAACAATTGGGGGTTATTTTAAGTTATATTTGTAATGGCAAAGGTGGGTAGTTTTTTAAAAGTAAAATAGATCCAAGGGCTACTATTGTGTAGATAATTAGGCTCCACCAAATCGATGGCCTAATGTTTTTGATTTTTATGAGAATTTTTAGGATTTATCTAATTTTCTAGCGCGTCTCGTGAGAATTAACGTGGAGGCTTTAAAAGGAGCCTTCAATCAGTAATAGTAAGATAACTTGTATAAGCCAATATTTGATCGTCGGGAATTCATCGAGAATGACCAAACCCCATTAGTAAATGTATACAAAGTGGGTTCCCTCAAGTAGGGTAGCAAGAGTGATGCACGAAAATGCCCAAAGTAACTTACTCTTCCATGACGGTATTGATGCTAAATATCTATAAATATGAAGTACACGGGTTCAAGATCGAGTTATGTGTGTGTATATGAACTAGGGCTACTAAGAGTCATGTGTTTATGGTTTTCAATGCACTTTGGATTTGGTTCGAAGATGCATTTTCAAATATGTGGTTTGGATGCAATTTAATTATTGAATAATCACTACCAGTTGGGGGCATGAACACTCCCGTTTTTAGTTACAAATATATTCAAATAGGTTGTGATGGATCAAGAACAACAAAAATCGGGAAACCTTTCTGTGCTGGTTTAGGGCTTGTTTATTTGAGCTGCAGCTTTTAAAACTTTTACGAAAAGCTACTGCAGGTTTTTGATTATGAAAAGCCAATAATAACTTTAAGAATATATGTTTAGCTTTTTGGGCTCGAAAAGCTACCAAAAGCTCGGAAAACTGAGCTTTCAGCTTTCCATGTAAACTCAATTTTTCTGAGCTTCTGACTTTTGGAAAGCTGCACAAGAAGTTGGTTGTTTGTTTAAATTTTAGCTTTTTACGCTAAAAAGTTGCCCAAAAGCTCGTACAAACATACACTTTAGTTTATGGACTAAAGGCTTATTCTGTAGTACTACGCATACATGAAGCCAGGTCGAGATGAGATACCAGGCCTGAAAATATATATATATATATATATGTATAGCAGGTCTAGGCCTGTATATATATATACCAGACCTGAATATATATATACAGGCCTGTATATATATATATGGCCTGTATATATATATATATATACAGGCCTGAAATTTCAGACCTGTATATATATACAGGCCTGAAATTTTGGAAGTAAACGAGGCCTAATGTCGACCAGCTGGGACATACTGAGCTTTCTTAAAAGTGTACTGTAGAATGCACAAGCTAGGCACAGTACCGAACCGAGCAAGGAATATTCCATCTCCGGCGTCGTACGTGCCACGAGGCCTCACACATGCGTGCCATGCAGTGACGGCGGAGTGTGTGCCGCCTACACATGCATGCATTTTCACCAGCTTAATTAATTATGTACGCACAGGCGTCTAAGGCACTGTTTGGTTCAAGGTGATTTATTTTAGGTGACTTGTAGGGACTAAACTTTAGTCAGTTGTCATGTTTGGTTGTACGGACTTAAAGTGACTAAATATAATTAAAGTGACTGAACAAAGACCATACTACCCTTGCAGCCTTGGTTGGATGCGGACCCGGTGGGGTATTTAATGAGGGTAATGGGGGGAAAGTCGGTAGAAGTCCCAAAAAGTCACCAAAATGGGACTTATGGACTTATGGGGTAGGGACTAGAGTTTAGTCCCTTTTAGTCACCCTGTTTGGTATTTTTGGGACTAAAAGGGACTAAAGTTTAGGTGACTAAAAAAAGTCAGGGTAACCAAACAGGGCCTAAGTACATAGCTTAACTTTTTAACGACTTGATGACAGAAATGGAGAAAAAGAATCTAATTAAAAGGGATCGGAGTAGAACTTGCCAGTTGTTCATGTGCTTGAGTAACATGCAAGCACGCTGCCCATGCTCTTGACCCCGGCCTGTCCCTACATACATCCATGACTTGATAGACAGCTACGACATTTTAGTCAATTTAAACAGTCAAAGAGGTCAAGATGATGTACTATCAGATCTCTGCCACAAACTAACTTTTAAACCGATCAAAGTACACTTTTAAGAAAAAAATTATTGCATCCATATGGCCAGCAGTAATACGCTCTCTGTTCAAAGCAAATTATAAAGTTCCTTCTCACATGCACGGGGATTAGCCGCCACTAGCTTGTGTACAAACAATCTGACCGGCGGCTGGCGCAGCCATCTATCTATGCGCGTACTCCTATGAGTATTCTTCCTTCGTAATTTGGACACTCCGACGACAACATCAAGCCACCGCTGCAGACCTTGTCTGCTCCAAATGATGACGGCCCTAAGTACACTCTAAGAGCCAGTTGAGCCGCCATTTTGCCTTATTTTAGTGTCTTAATAGCGCAATTTTCAATAAGCTCAAAGAGGAGCACGAAGAGCAAAAGCGACATGATCAGGTCGAGCTCATGAAAGCATAAAAGGAACAGTTGTGTTGGCTTATTGCACGCCATGTGATGGTGTGTGTTTGGTATGTGAAAAAGTGTGAAACTCCAGCCGACAATAAGAGAAAGTACATACACGACGCGAACTGCCTACTGTTATTTACTTCGATAGCTCTGGCCAGTATATGCAGAATCTACAAGATTCACCTCGAGTACGTCCCCACATTAGGGCTGTTTAGTTCCAAAAAGTGTAGGAGAAAGTTTGGAGAAAATGTCACATCGGCAACTGTAGCGTACTGTAGCACCTTTCGTTTGTTTGTGGTAAACATTGTCCTATCATGACCTAATTAGGCTTAAAAGATTCGTCTCGTCGTGTACATCAAAACCATGCAATTAGTTTTTTTATTGTCACACCCGGATTTTCGCAGAAACCCGAATGTGGCCATGTGTGTGCCCAGGATGTCCACAGACACATATAGACTAATCTGTGAAGTTCATTTTAATTTAGCATGATGGTAATACGTACATGTACATCTTCCATTCAACATAGCAAAGTGACCAAACCGCCAGAAGCTGGCTTTTCTTCAGAAGCAACGTATACTAGCAAGTCGCGCCTAGCTATAGCTAGCGAGGGTTTTAGGCACTACTGTACTAGTTAGTGCTGTACATATGCTTGCAAAAGGAAAAGCTGGCATAGTGTACGACTTATTATAAACCTAAAGAATCAACTGAAAGCTAGAAAGCTAGTTCAGGGTAGTTCTATATGTGTCGGCTGGCTCGGCTGAATATTCTCGGCCGGTACGTACGGTGTGGGACTGCCGAGACCTCGAATATTATTTTTATACTTCAAATCTATATCAATCTATATAGTACGTATATGGTTGCTGCCATGCATCTTAACGGCGGCAACGACGAACTGATCGACGTAGGTGTCACGTGCCCCGCATGCGATGCCATGCACGTCCCCCGAGAGTTGGCAGGCGCATACGTACGTACGTTGTACATGCAGGTCGCTTGGCTTTACCTTTTTTTTTTCTTCTTCTTTTGCTTCGTGCGTGTGCTGCCAGCAGCTGAGCGCGGTAGGTCATGCATTTGCATTGCATTGCATGTGACACTGCTGGACTCCTTCGTGCTGCAGGGTTGTTTGATGCCTATGATGCATGAATGCATGGCTTTCCGATCGAGAGAGCTAGGGACGTCATCTCACAATGGGTGCCAGGCATGCAACAAGGACAATATAGCATGTGCACATGCATGTGTACTGTCTGAGTACAAGCAAACTCATATACAAGTACGCCCAAAGTACTTAAACAACTAATCCTAAACTGTTAGTGTCTATAATATGCATCTTGAGACTGGATCCTAGATGTCTAGACTTGCATGGCTGGCTGCAGCATGCATGGTAGAGATTTGCAGTGGTACTACATTTTTACCTAAAAAGGGAGCTCTAGCACATGAAGGAGCAAAAGCAAGGATATATATATTATTCTACGTCTGAACCGCGACCTATCAGCAGCAACAATAATCCTTTTCTAATGAGTTCCAAGACGAAAGGAGGAGAAGCTCGATCTAGTCGACAAATTTTGCTGCCAGCTAGTTGCAAAAGCTGATCGAGGCACTCGTTAGCTGGCTTGGATCCTGATTTCTGAGAACGTTAACTGCAGCTACACATAAATCAATTCAGTTCTAGCTGATTGATTGAGCATACTGCAGCAAGCTCTCTGTCACACTAACTGCTTTGCAGTTTTAGTAATTTTTAAAAAGCTGCTTTTGAGTACGTTCACGTCTATCTAGTACTATTATATATCTTAATTATCACGACAACATATAGGGCCACTGACACTTTTTAATTGTTTGGTATAGTCAAACAAAAAAAGAAGATGTATTTCATAATTGAGCACTCGACTAAATAATCTACCCCATCAGGCTTCAAGACATATGAAATTTATTAATCACACAGATCATTGCATCCATACCTCCAGTTCTACGCTGCTTTTCATCCAATTCGAGGTTGCTTTCCATCGAAACCGTGTGAAAAGGTCTCTTTTTTCATCTACACACCACCAAACATCCCCAGTTCTTCTAAGTGATACTACTTCCACCTTCCATCTCTCCCTCTCCAGTTCTTTTGTTTCTCTTCCAGTGGCAGACAATTCGGAGGCGGCACAACGAGTTGATTTGTGACTAATGATGCTGAGTGAATTGAGGTTCGGGGTGGATGAACAGTTGATGGCGTTTCTACGAGCAACGGGTGATTGTCTGATTGATAGATATGGCTCCTAATCGCTACATGTCAGATACGAGCATTTTGATGTTTACAACTCGTTTTGAAAGTAATGTCATGATACTATAAATAGCAATCTTGATAGTCTTGAAGTGCTTGAAACCAACTTAATTTTCATTATTGCCTAAGAGCATCTCTAAGAGGCTCTGTATTGTGTTAGCTAAATATAGAGATTATAGCCCTTTTGTAAAAATAGAAAGCTAGTGAGGTAGGCTAGCTAAAAATAGCTGGTGAATGAGGTGGGATAGAGCGCCACTACATACATATTCGACACAAAATGGAGCCCTCTAAACTTTTTTATATTCCCTTTGTATTTTCTAAGTAACGGGGAATAAAAAAGTTTAGAGGGCTCCATTTTGTGTCGAATATGTATGTTTTGGTTACGACGTGGACTGTCACACCCCAAAATTTCCGAATTTTGGGATGTGAATTTTAACATAATTAAAATAATATTTTTCTCAATTTTCTAAAATTTTCTAAGATTTATGAAGTTTACAGGGAATTTAGTATAGGAAAAATATTATTCTCTAAAATAATTTTTGAATCAATGTAGGAGAAAATGTTTTTCCCGAATCTAG
>OAMR01000138.1:2507806-2526220 GCA_900205405.1 Echinochloa crus-galli | reverse complement strand
TGTACTACCCATATGCAAATAACCCATAGGTATACAAGGCACCTCGGTCCTGTCGCTGCGGGACTGACTGGACTCGGACGCTGAGCTGGTCGCTGTGGCACCTGGCTGCGCTGAGCTGGACCCATCTGGAACTGACCCTGCGGGCGCTGCTGGTACTGCTGCTGCTGCGGTGGCGCCCTGGGAAGCTGAGGTCGAGGAAACTGGGGTCGCTGCTGGTACTGACCCCTGCTGATCATGCCTGACTGGCCCTGGAAGCGCTGCTGGCCTCCCATCTGCTGACTCTGTGGAGGTGCGAAGCGCGGACGGCTGCTGCTGCCCATCTGCTGTCCCTGGAGCTTCCTCTTCTTCTCCTCCATGTCGCGGCGCTTGCTCTCTAGCATGAGAGCGCCGTCCACCATCTCGTAGAAGGTCGAGAACTTGGTGCACATCATCTGGTACTGGAGAGCATCCTGCAGACCGTCACGGAACCTGATCTGCTTCTTCTGATCGGTGGCTATGTCCTCTGGAGCGTAACGGGCCAGTGCCAGAAACTTGTCACGGTAGGCCGTGACACTCATCCCCTCCTGCTTCAGCGCCAGGAACTCCTGCTTCTTCAAAGTCATCAGAGCCTCCGGCACGTGGTGTGCGCGAAAGCTCTCGCTGAACTGCTGCCAAGTGATCTGGGTCCCGGCCGGGCGTGAAGACTGGTATGAATCCCACCAATCCAATGCCGGCCCCTGAAGCTGCCCTCCGGCATACAGCACCTTCTCCTTGTCATCGCACTGGGCGATGTCCAGCTGCCTCTCTACTGCCTTGAGCCAGTCGTCAGCCTCAAGGGGGTCGCTGGCCCTGCTGAAGGTCGGTGGACGTCCCTTCAGAAACTCGCCCCGCTTGTCCCTGGGCGGAGCAGCTGCCTGAGGACCCTGCTGACCCTGCCGAATGTGCCTCATGGTCTCAGCCATCTGGTGCATCATCTGGACCTGGGCGTACATCAGCTGCTCGATGGTGGGGATCTGCTGGTTCGGGTTCAGGTTCGGCTGCTGGTGTGGAGGCGTACCACTGCCACCAGGGTTGGCCATCTATAATTTCACAAGGATCAGATATTAGTGGGTTAGTACAAGAATATACAACTACCCAGCTATCTAAACAGTAAAGTCCTTAAGCCTTATTCCTGCATCTAGATGGTTGTAGACTGATGTCTACGCCCATCACAATCAATACAAAGAACCAAATCAAACATGTGCATAATAACAATAAATACAAGCATGTGAAGGCATAAATTCACGCAAGACTCGACTGTTAGATTTTTAAAATTTTTAAAGCATGGGGGTCTCCTAGTAATTTCTCCACCGTACTATCTAGGCTGCGTTCCTACAGTCAGCGCGGCTCTGATACCAACCTGTCACACCCGGATTTTCGCAGAAACCCGAATGTGGCCATGTGTGTGCCCAGGATGTCCACAGACACATATAGCAAACAAGTATAGTAAAATCAGAGTGCAATACTGTATTATTCTCAACAAATCGTACCGGATACATCAGAGTGCTTTAAAATGAAATACATGGAAAGCGGAAGTCTAATACATCAATCTAGTGCAGCCGCAATCCCTCAGGGACTCTGACTGGGAGAACGCCAACTCAGTAGTACGGCAGATCCTCCGGAACTCCACCTCGTAGTCAGCCTGACTCCAATCTGTTACCCGTCCGGGATTTTGCCCAAAAATGTTAAAAACCACAAGGGTAAGTAACAGAGTTACTTAGCAAGTATAGCACGGGGGATGAGGCAGAGAAGGCTCGACACTGGCTTAGCTGCATTAGCACTTTTAGTTGGTTCGTTTTAATCGTAATTACTACTTTAGATGAATCCCAGTTGTAACCCAAATTAATTAATGTAAGTCAACATTAAGCAGTAATAAATATCATCTTCTAATCATGAAAGGATCCAGGCCGCTCGTGACCCTGAGCCGGGCTATCATGATAGATTGTACACTCTGCAGAGGTTTCGCCCTTTACCTACCAGTCGCGTAAAAGTTTAAAATAGGTGAAAGCATTAAATAATTAATTTAAATGCCAAAAATTTTAAATTTGAGTATTTTGGGTGTTACATTTATTTACCTATGTTTAATGTTCCATGTATGAGGAGAGAGATTTGATGTGATAGGTGGATAGTGATGTTTGGAGAGAGAATTTTGGAAATTTTGGTGATGGGATGTGCTGCGCTTGAATCCAAGCACAAGCGGCCGCGTCGTCTTGATGCTCCAGCCGTCGCCGCCGCCGCTGCTCTCCTGACGATGGAGACCGTGACGACGACCTCCTGCATGGGTTCATATAATTAATATCTATCCATGCGAACACAGTGGCAGGCTGGCAGCAGAAACCTCGATCAGTATGTAACCTCTCTCTCGTTAATTAAACAGCATCATCGCACGCTACTATGAATCTATGATTGATGTCAAGAAAACATGCATACTCCCTCCGGTTCAATATCAGAGGTCCTTTTATTTGGACAACGATACGGTCTCCAAAACTTAACTTTAACTTTTTATTTTTATAAAAATATTTATTAAAATAATATATAATATATATAGATATTTTTATAAAAATATTTTTTAAGACAAATCTATTCATATGATTTTCACATTTCCAAAATCAAAGACTTAAAAATTATTTGTGATTTATCCCAACGTTTAACTAAAATCTCGTTCAAAATAACATCTAATACTGAACTGGCAGGAGGAAACCCTAAGATTATTAACCGATTAAGGATTAATTAAGGAAGGGCATCTTATTTGTAGCTGGTGGGGCATCTGAATGCTGAAGAGGTTGCATTGGAACACATCGATCGATCGATCAATCGATCAGTCCTATGGTAGTGCTGCCAAGTGGCTTGTCCATGCTCGCCACCACTCGGCGGCAGTGCAGGCTTTGCTTTTTTGCCGCGCGCGGTGGTCAAGGGCAATGGATGGAGTGGAGACGGGCTGCTTGTCCTCTAGCGCCCGTCGCATGCGAGATTACACCAGCAGAGGGACAATTCATCGATATGCATGGATCTGATCTGAACATGCATGCCGTTGCCGGCCGGCTCATCTGCATCTATCTTCAGTATCTATCCTCCATCGATCTACCTGATCATCGATCACCATGCATTATATTCAGCACCCACAACAACGTACAGCAACAACAACACTGCTCTGGGGGCCGGCCTGATATGCTGCCTGCCTCCCTAGCTAACAGAGAGATATAGAGAGAGAGGACACGGGAAGCATCAAGCATGGACGCGTGCATCCTGGCCCGGCCCGGGGAGGAGAGTTTCCTCCTGTGCATCATGACCCTTCCTGAACTGCAGCTAGCACAGTGTTTGCATTGCATTGCATGCATGCATGATACAAACCTCCTGAATGATTCTATCTCTACTTTTCTTCCATCTTGTATGTCCCCCTCGCTCTACACTACGCTACCACAGACAGTACCACGAGCTTGATGCGGCATGCATGCTCGATTATTTTGTTCTCACTAGACCTGGGCCCTGGGGCCAGGGTATATGTAGTACGTGCACTGCACCAGATGATCAGTGCATGCATGAGGGTTTGAAATGAGGAGCGTGTTGAAAATGGGCGCAGGAGAGAGTGGTATGTGTAGCTTCAGAACTGCAGTACGGTAGCGGGCATGCATGGCGAAAACGTCACTCCTATTCCTATATATCTAGCTAGCTGCCTAGTAGGTACTTGTATATAGTCTATAGCTAGCAGGCATGCATGCTCTTTCTCATAGATATATTGGCGGTGTTTAGTTGCTCAGAAAGTGAAAGTGAAGTTGGGTAAAATACCACATCGAACACTGTAGCGCACTGTAGCACTTTTTGTTTGTTTGTGGTAAACATTGTCCTATCATGATCTAACTAGGCTCAAAAGATTCGTCTCGTCGTGTACATCAAAACCATGCAATTAGTTTTTTTATTTACCTACGTTTAGTGTTCCATGTATGAGGAGAGAGATTTGATGTGATAGGTGGATAGTGATGTTTGGAGAGAGAATTTTGGAAATTTTGGTGATGTGATGGAGAACTAGACACAGCCTAGGAGATTCCATTCCAACTGCATGCATCGCAAGATTCTTTTCACCACTGATGATTGAATATGGTTGTCTTTCATGTGCGTGTGGTGCCATATACTGTAGCTAGTTTTGCATCTTTCCAGCTACATGCACAGACAGTACTCTGAAAAAAAGGATTAGCTGCCATTAGTGCACGTCTTAAACAAGTCAATTAACCTGAAAAAAGCTAGCAGCTAGGTTAATTGTTTTTGTACTTTGCAAGTATATATGTCGGTGCGGCTGAATATTCCGGAGGGACCGCGCCGATCGACCTCGATCGCATATTCGATCGATGCCATTGTTCGTGCCCGGCCGGAGAGTTGGCGGGCGCACAGCACATGCATGTACGTTGCTGAGTGCTAGGGCCGTGTTTAGATGTTGGTTTTGGGTGGGTGAATTTGAAAGTATGATGTCACATCGTAATCATTGCGCCACTGTAGCATTTCGTTTGTATGTGCGGAAAATTGTCCAAAAATTTATTAATTAGGCTCAAAATGTTCGTCTCGTAGAGTACAACAAAACTGTGTAATTAGTTTTTGATTTTATCTACATTTAGTACTTCATGCATGTTATGACATTTTGATGTGATGAGAATCTTCTTTTTGCATAGTAAATTTGGGAGTAGAAATTCTGGATCTAAACAGGGCGACGCTGCATTATGACATGTTATGGTCATTCCCATGCATGCATTTGAATATATGTGATCACGGCGACGCTGCTGCCTGCTGGGCATTCCTTCCTTCTTCCTGCTGCGCGCATTATGTTTGATGTCTATCATGCACGCATGCATGAGCCAGCAGAGACAATGTACAGAGAGCCAGGGTCGTCTCACAGTCGGGGCATGCATGTAAGAAAAAAGACAATGCAGCACGTGCAATCGTATCCATAATATGACTTTATGCATGGGAGTACGTACACACAACTCGATCATATACAAGTACCGAAGTACGTACACCCAGCAGGCACTTCACAATCCCAAACAAGTACATCTCGAGACTGTATCTTTAGGTGATGTTTTCGAGCATTATTAATTATATTGCTGGCTGCAGCAGCAGACATGCATGGCACTGGCACTTCAGCATTTTTACGTAAAAAGAGAGATAGCTATAGCAGCCCACATGGCACAACCTGGCCAGGGATATTCGACGTCTGATTCGACCCCGTTTTTTTTAATGAGTTCCCAAGACGAAGGAAGAAGCTGTAGGCGACAGAAACAAAAGTCTGGTGATACACGTACGCGCGCATGCGTCTCTCCATTACGTGCGAGATATATATAGATTATTAGCTCGAATCTGTAGTACTTTAACCGCAGCTACACATAATCAATTCAGTTCCAGTTAGACGGTACGGTTACTGCTTGCAGCTGAATAATTAGCACACTGTACAAGGTCTAACATCTTTGCATTCTTTTTTACAAAAAAGCTGCTTTTCAAGTTCATATAGTATATGCCTCCAGATTGCCAGTACGGGTACCTTTTCTCCTATTTTAATTTATCTTCTGAAAATAATTATATAGGCCACTCCTTTTTAAAAATAAATATATAGTCAGACAGTTGAAAATTAAATGAGTATCTTTAAAAATCTCTGCCGACACGAAATTGAAAAAAGAACGCAGGGCCCCCACGTCGCTCCTCGCTCACAGCAGACACGGGCGGAACCCAGGACGACGCAAGTGCCGCCGCCGCCGCCGCCCCCTTCACCCATCGACCTCCCGGCTACCTTTTGTGTAGGGAAACGATGGATGCTACGCTAGCACACACAAAACTCGTTCACCCATAAAAGGAACAGCAGCAGTTATAGATCACAGATTGTTACCACTAGACGCGCAGTTGCAGCGGAAGCCGTCTCGATGTAGACGAACGCGTCGAAGTGGCAGTGCAGTGCAGTTGCTTACGTCCGTCTGGTCCTGCACGTGAGGTTCGTCCTTGTGCTCCAAGCGCAGCACCTCCGAGGTATCCACACGTACGAGGATTGAAACGTCGCGCACCGGACTGCTAGGTCCGCGAGCACGATGGGGAGAAAAGCAACTATTGCTTGGAAGTCGTATCTTTCTCAGGAGGGGTTTGGTCTCTATTTATTTGGATGAAATTCTCCACGCCATATTCCATTAGCAATATGGGACTAATAAATAAAGCACCCCTTCCCCTGGTAATGGGCTTCACAACATTTGTGGCCCATTAAGACTAGTGGATCGAATCCAGTTGTCTCTTGGGCATATTCCCAACAATCTCCCACTTGCACTAGAGACAATCTCATAAGCAAGTTTTCAGTGTTCCAAACCTCTTAAGTGTGTGACCCTATGGGTTCACGTACACATAGACATGGTTCGAGTACTCCTACTCGTTCCAATAGTTGATAGCGGCCTCTAGCAAGACGTGTCAACTCCCATGAATACGTAAAGATCATATCAGACGAACCACCACAACATCACGTACAAGCTATTCCCTTTGCCTCACGATATTTGGTCTAACTCCAAGTAAGACCTCCCTTTCTCGAATCTGTGAGTCGGATCCTTCAAGAGGTTAACACTTAACCTAGCACGGCCATGCATTTCTTGATCCGATCACTCGAGGGGCCCAGAGATATCTCTCTCGTATAGAGAGGGGCAAATCCCATCTTGATTGACCATGCCTCACAGCATGCTTCTTGACAAACCCGAAAACCACCTTTATAACTACCCAGTTACGGTGCAGCGTTTGGTAGTCCCTAAGTAGGTCAATTCACATCTTGAGTACATACGACAATCTCAGGTCTAAGGACAAAGCATACGCGTTGTGAAGAAGAGATAAACAAGTCTCAAACTGGGTCAGTCCAGCCCCATGTCATACATGTGCCCACATTATTAGTTTGACATCTCCATGTCCATGACTTGTGAAACATAGTCATCAACTAATACATGTGCTAATCAAATTAGGGACAACTTTTTGAATAACCATACAAGTATAGAGTTTCACAAACAATTCACATAATTGCTAATCATATACAAGTTGCCTTTCATGGATATTCAATAAATAAACAATATGTCATAGATACAAAACATTGTCCACTCACACTGGAGCTAATCTAAATGATATCTAATACCCATAGCTCTCGTGTGTGATTCATGTTTAGGCCGTGGAAGAGCCTTTGTCAAAGGATCAGCAATATTCAAATCCGTATGTATTTTGCATATCTTTATCTCACCACGTCTAACGAACTCTCGAATGAGGTGAAACTTCCGCAGTACATGTTTGTTTTTCTGGTGATTCCTCGGCTCCTTAGCCTGTGCAATTGCCCCATTGTTGTCACAGTAGAGTTCCAATGGGCTAGATGCATTGGGAAACACACCAAGCTCAATGAGAAACTTCCTCATCCAAACACCTTCCTTCGCCGCTTCCGAAGCTGCGATGTACTCTGCTTCCGTTGTAGAATCAGCCACAGTATCTTGCTTAGAACTTTTCCAGCTCACAGCACCACCGTTTATTGTGAACACAAATCCTGATTGCGACTTTGAATCGTCTGGATCAGTTTGGAAACTAGCATCAGTGTAACCCTTTACAATGAGCTCTTCCTCACCTCCATAGACTAGGAACACATCTTTAGTCCTTCTAAAGTACTTAAGAATGTTTTTCACCGCTGTCCAGTGACTTTCACCTGGATTAGTCTGGTGTCTGCTCGTAACACTTAGAGCATATGAGACATCTGGACGAGTACTTATCATGGCGTACATGATGGATCCAATTGCTGAAGCATAAGGAACCTTACTCATGCGCTCCCGCTCATCAGTCGTCGTAGGACACTGAGTCTTGCTGAGGTGTATGCCATGTGACATAGGCAAGAACCCTTTCTTGGACTGTTCCATGCTGAACCGATTCAGCACCTTGTCAATATAAGTATCTTGACTTAATCCTATAAGCCTCCTTGATCTATCCCTATAGATCCTTATGCCCAGAATGTATGCAGCTTCCCCTAAGTCCTTCATAGAAAAACTATTTTTCAGCGAAGTCTTAACGGATTCTAGCATAGGAATATCATTCCCAATCAACAATATGTCATCCACATACAAGATTAGAAATACAACAGAGCTCCCACTTTCCTTCTTGTAAACACAAGCCTCTTCTTCATTCTGCCGGAAGTCAAACCCTTTGACTACCTCATCAAAACGAAGGTTCCAACTCCGAGATGCTTGCTTTAATCCATAGATTGATTTCTGAAGCTTGCATATTTTTCCAGCATTAGTTGGATCGACAAAACCTTCTGGTTGTATCATGTATACATCCTCCTCTAGGTTCCCATTGAGGAAAGCTGTTTTGACATCCATTTGCCATATCTCATAATCGAAATACGCAGCTATTGCTAGAATGATCCGGATAGATTTAAGCATCGCTACTGGAGAGAATGTCTCGTCGTAGTCAACTCCTTGAACTTGTCGAAAACCTTTTGCAACAAGTCGTGCTTTATAGACGTTAACATTTCCGTCTACATCTCTCTTTCTCTTAAAGATCCATTTGCACTCGATGGGTCTCACACCATCAGGCGGGTCAACTAAGTTCCAAACTTGATTTTGCCCCATGGAATCTATCTCGGATCTCATGGCACTTTGCCATTTCTCGGAATCTGGGTCCATCATAGCTTCCGCATAGGTCCTAGGCTCATCATTGTCCATCAACAATATGTCGCGCTCTCCCGTAACTAGGAGATTCATTTTCTGTGTAGCGCGACGTGGCCTTTCCGACCTTCGTGGTTGTGGCGGTTCTTCTCTTACCACAGGTGCCTCAACTCGTTCTGCTACATCAGCATCACTCGTAAAGTCTTGCCTCATAGGCTCATCTCGAATTTCTTCAAGATACACCTTCTGTCTACTTTTCTCGCTGTTGAGAAACTCTTTCTCCAAGAAAACACCGTTCCTAGCGACAAACACTTTGCCCTCTGATCGGTTGTAGAAATAATATCCAATTGTTTCCTTTGGATATCCCACGAATATGCACTTGTCCGATTTTGGTGTAAGCTTGTCCGACTGAAGTCGCTTGACATATGCATCACAACTCCAAATTTTCAGAAAAGACAAACTGGGAGTCTTGCCAGTCCATATCTCATATGGTGTCTTCTCCACGGACTTAGATGGTACCCTATTTAGTGTGAAAGCTGCTGTTTCTAGAGCGTAACCCCAAAATGATAACGGTAGATCTGACTGGCTCATCATTGATCGCACCATGTCTAACAAGGTTCGATTACGTCGCTCGGACACACCGTTCCTCTGAGGTGTTCCAGGTGGCGTTAGCTGTGGAACAATTCCGCAACTCTTTAGATGAGTGCTAAACTCGTGGCTCAAATATTCGCCTCCACGATCTGATCGCAAGGCTTTAATTTTCTTACCACGCTGATTTTCAACTTCATTCTGAAACTCTTTGAACTTTTCAAAAGTCTCTGACTTGTGCTTCATTAAGTAGACATAGCCATATCTACTAAAATCATCAGTGAAAGTTATGAAGTACTGAAATCCACCTCGAGCTGTCGTGCTCATTGGTCCACATACATCAGTATGTATGAGTTCCAACAAGTCTTGCGCCCTCTCAGGAAAACCTGTGAAAGGTGCCTTGGTCATCTTGCCTAGCAAACAAGCTTCGCACGTCTCGTATGATTCAAAATCAAACGAAGTTAAAAGTCCATCAGAATGGAGCTTCTTCATGCGCTTCTCACTTATATGACCCAAACGACAATGCCACATATAGGTAGGATTCAAATCATTTAGCCGAGGCCTTTTAGCAATTATATTACATATAGGTGAATCATCAAGATTTAAAATGAACAACCCATTCACAATGGATGCAAGAGCCACAAACATGCCATTCTTTGAGATCACACAACCATTGTCTTTACTCGCGAATGTATAACCATCCTTCATCAAACATGAGGGAGATACAATGTTTCGACTCAAACTAGGAACAAAATAACAATTATTCAATTCCATGATAAATCCTGACGGAAGGTGGAGTTGCATCGTCCCGACGGTCAAAGCAGCAACTCTTGCATTATTGCCCACTCGGAAATCAACTTCGCCTCTTCCCATGCTTCTACTTCTTATTAGTCCCTGCATCGAATTGCAAATATGAGCAACCGATCCGGTATCAAATACCCAGGAATTAATAGAAGATTCAGCGAGAAAAATGTCTGTAATATTAATGTCAAGTGTACCTGATGCGGAAGTACTCTTACTACCGCCATTCTTTAGAAAAGCCAGGTACTTCTTGCAATTCCTCTTCCAGTGACCAATTTCCTTACAATAAAAGCACTCCTTCTTTTCTGCAGCTGGTCCAGACTCAGTCTGGGGCGTAGAGCTTGGCTGAGAGATCATATCTTTAGCCTTGCCCTTCTTTTTCTTCCAAGATTTGCCCTTCTTCTTGAAGTTAGGCCTGTTTTGGATGGCCATCACATGGCTGCTGCTAGCGCTTTTCTTGATGTCAGCCTCTGCTGTCTTGAGCATGCCACACAACTCATTCAATCCCTTCTCCGCCCCATGCATATGGTAGTTCGAAATGAAGTTCCCAAAGCTAGGCGGAAGTGATGCTAGAATAAAATCAGTGGCTAACTCTGGGCCAAGTGGGAAGCCTAGCTTCTCCAACCTCTGTGAGTAACCAACCATCTTGATCACATGTGGCCCTACAGCTGCGCCTTCTGCTAGCTTGGTTTCCACAAAGGCCTTTGAGACATTGAACCTTTCAGTCCTGGCCTGAGTTTGGAACATGTCCTTAAGCGCCTCGATCATATCGTGCGCCTCATGGTTTGTCTCAAACTGCATCTGCAGCTCGGGTTCCATGCAAGCAAGCATAAGGCAGCTCACTTCAAGATTGACATCACATGCCTTCTTGTAAGCATTTTTCTCAGCAAGGGTTGCGTTATCATCAGGCTCAACTGGTAATGGGATGTCTAGAACATCTTCCTTTTTCTCAGCCCTGAGAACAATTCTAAGGTTTCGGATCCAATCCGCATAATTTGTTCCATTCAACTTATCCTTCTCAAGGATCGAACGCAAAGAAAACGGTGTGCTAGGTGCCATTGATCTACAACAGAAAATAATGCAAAAATACTAAGACAATATATCTATGACAGAGCAAAATACATTAAACAATTTAACGGAATTTACTCCCACTAAAATCAATATCCCTCCATTGATACTTAGTGATTCAGGATCCACAACTAACAAGTCGACTAGTGAGCTTTAGCATCACCGCTAGAAGACATGGTAGATCGGTAAGCAACTCTTGCTAATCATATCATATATGACTCCTGTTGTTGGTTGACATCTCTATGTCTCGGCGTCCAACCTTTATGTCCCAAGGTCCTTAACCGTTAAGATGACCTTGTTTAAGTTAACCAACCCTTTATGCGAGTAAGTATCCGATACAAACCCATCTAGTCAAGGAAAACTAGTGGCACCCTAATTTCATAGACCCACCACTAATTGTACAAGACGTGTGATGGTGCAAGATTTAGTTGGGAGGACATTTAGAACTTAAACAATTTTTGAGGGATCGTTTTTCAAAATTTTAATTTCGCCGGACTGTCCGACGTTCCCTGCGGACCGTCCACCGCTTCCTTGCGGACTGTCCGACCTGTTTTGGCGGACCGTCCGACCCTCTGGAACGTTGGAAAAACGCTTCTGTCAAAATTCCGACCGAATTTACGGACCGTCCGCCGCTCTTTCGCGGACCGTCCGCCGTTCTTGCTCCCGGCAATTTACCTAAATTCGATCCGACCAATCACATTGATCTATATTTCACCATGCCTGGGTTTACGTGTATCACTTAACTCCGGTGGCGGAATTCCGACCGGTAGGAGTAATTCGTTACACTACCATCATAGTGGATCCAGTCAACACTGTCGTATATCGACATGCGACGCGGTCATTGATCTAAGTTCGATTCGACCAATCCAATTGATCTATATCTCACCATGCCTGGGTTTACATGTATCACTTAACTCCGATGGCGGAATTCCGACCGGTAGGAGTAATTCGTTACACTACCATCATAGTGGATCCAGTCAACACTGTCGTATATCGACATGCGACGCGGTCATTGATCTAAGTTCGATTCGACCAATCCAATTGATCTATATCTCACCATGCCTGGGTTTACATGTATCACTTAACTCCGATGGCGGAATTCCGACCGGTAGGAGTAATTCGTTACACTACCATCATAGTGGATCCAGTCAACACTGTCGTATATCGACATGCGACGCGGTCATTGATCTAAGTTCGATTCGACCAATCCAATTGATCTATATCTCACCATGCCTGGGTTTACATGTATCACTTAACTCCGATGGCGGAATTCCGACCGGTAGGAGTAATTCGTTACACTACCATCATAGTGGATCCAGTCAACACTGTCGTATATCGACATGCGACGCGGTCATTGATCTAAGTTCGATTCGACCAATCCAATTGATCTATATCTCACCATGCCTGGGTTTACATGTATCACTTAACTCCGATGGCGGAATTCCGACCGGTAGGAGTAATTCGTTACACTACCATCATAGTGGATCCAGTCAACACTGTCGTATATCGACATGCGACGCGGTCATTGATCTAAGTTCGATTCGACCAATCCAATTGATCTATATCTCACCATGCCTGGGTTTACATGTATCACTTAACTCCGATGGCGGAATTCCGACCGGTAGGAGTAATTCGTTACACTACCATCATAGTGGATCCAGTCAACACTGTCGTATATCGACATGCGACGCGGTCATTGATCTAAGTTCGATTCGACCAATCCAATTGATCTATATCTCACCATGCCTGGGTTTACATGTATCACTTAACTCCGATGGCGGAATTCCGACCGGTAGGAGTAATTCGTTACACTACCATCATAGTGGATCCAGTCAACACTGTCGTATATCGACATGCGACGCGGTCATTGATCTAAGTTCGATTCGACCAATCCAATTGATCTATATCTCACCATGCCTGGGTTTACATGTATCACTTAACTCCGATGGCGGAATTCCGACCGGTAGGAGTAATTCGTTACACTACCATCATAGTGGATCCAGTCAACACTGTCGTATATCGACATGCGACGCGGTCATTGATCTAAGTTCGATTCGACCAATCCAATTGATCTATATCTCACCATGCCTGGGTTTACATGTATCACTTAACTCCGATGGCGGAATTCCGACCGGTAGGAGTAATTCGTTACACTACCATCATAGTGGATCCAGTCAACACTGTCGTATATCGACATGCGACGCGGTCATTGATCTAAGTTCGATTCGACCAATCCAATTGATCTATATCTCACCATGCCTGGGTTTACATGTATCACTTAACTCCGATGGCGGAATTCCGACCGGTAGGAGTAATTCGTTACACTACCATCATAGTGGATCCAGTCAACACTGTCGTATATCGACATGCGACGCGGTCATTGATCTAAGTTCGATTCGACCAATCCAATTGATCTATATCTCACCATGCCTGGGTTTACATGTATCACTTAACTCCGATGGCGGAATTCCGACCGGTAGGAGTAATTCGTTACACTACCATGTTGGTGTGCATGATGCTTACAGCTTGGAATTGGTTTTGTGCGTTTTGTTGTTTTTCTCCTGTGGCGTGGTGGCGTGGGGCAGTGATGTGTTGGTGTACGTCAAGGTTGCAAATTTTGGTGGCCACCGATTTTTTGTAAAAATTATTACTATGGATACTTATGTATATTATTTTGTTAATATAATATTTTATATTTTTTGTGTTGCATATTCGTCAACTTAATAGTTCTATAGACATAAATCATTTTAATCATTTATTTAGATCTAAAAACTTAGAAAATCATATAATTTGATGAAGACTCTAAAAATATTTTAGTGAAATTCCACAGATTTCTGTAATTTTGTTGGTTGAAAATACGTGAAATTGAAACTGAAATTTTGGTTGGTGTTGTGTGAGTATATCATTTGTTATTGTTTCGTTGCATTGCCCGGCAGCTCTGCTACTGGTTTGTTTTTTAAAAAAATAACTCAAGAAGCACTTAAGAAAATATGTTGTCACAAGGGATTATATGTCAATGTGTGTCATAATTACTCCGTACTTGGTAATCCGTTACTACATGTCTACAATTCAAATACTCTGCATATATAGCCTTTGTTTCACAATACTTTGAGTAAACAAAATGCCTAGATTAATGGACCATTCACTATTACTTAGGTATTGTCTATAGAAAATATTATTAAGTTAGTGGTTTCAGTTAGCCCTTTTTTCTAGTATTTATGTATGACCAACTTGCTCCGTTTAGTTATCAAAAGCATCACAAAATCAGGCCCATTGTGCCACTAGTGAAGTGCAAGATGGCTTATTGTGATTTGCGAGGATGCTTAAAGCCTTCAACTGCGAAAGTAAAGCTAATACGTGTTGTATCATGAACGAAATACTTTCACAGGCTCGATGTAGTCCTGGCACTAGAAGACAAAGATAATTGGTTTAAAACTGGGTTTTGTACGTCCTTTTTCCTCTTCGCACACGCTCTATGATGTATCGTACGGTAGTAATCGAGTTTGGACGATCTATAGATACAATGGTACAACACACCTATGTCTCTATAGATGTATGGCCGGAGGCCCAGGCATATATGTAGCCAGGTTGACCTACATATACACGGTTTCATGTGAGTTTGCTGCACGCGTGTTAACTAGTGCACGTGTGAATTGACATGATGGCATGCGCTAGAAAACTTGAATCCAAGCTGTACACATGAGTCACTCAAGAAAACTTCGTCACCTCAGCACGGTGTTTCAATTTGAATCAAAGGGGGTGTTTAGTTCCTGGAAAAGGGTAAAAAGTGAAGTGAAAAAGTTACATCGGACACTGTAGCACTTTTCGTTTGTTTGTGGTAAACATTATCCTACCATGACCTAACTAGACTCAAAAGATTCGTCTCGTCGTGTACATCAAAACTATGTACTTAGTTTGTGTTCCATACATGAGGAGAGAGATTTGATGTGATTTGATGTGATAGGTGAATAGTGAAGTTTGGAGAGAGAATTTTGAGAAGTTGAAGGGAACTAAACAGGGCCAAAGCTAATATGTGCAGTTCAACAAACCGCGCCAGCACCCTCGTATACTTACCTATATATATAGTGTGGCATATGCATGAGACTCAGATTTTGGTGTAAGACGAATTTGCAAAGAGAAGGCAGGGAATAATAATGACAAACTCTACATACTTCTTTTTTCTTTTCTTTTTTTTGACAAAAGATGGTCGAGAAAATCTACAAATTCCAGTAATCATATAGCTACCAAGTTATTACAAAAGGTAAGATAACGAGAAGGTGTAAAATACTGAGACGCGGAAGGGAAAAAAAGCTACTAGTAGGACTGATCAACAAGAGAAATGAATGCTACAGGCCGGCTGCGTTCTCCTAGTCACCCTCTCCAATTTCATCATTGACTGATCGTAAGCAGCTTCCTCCCAATCTTCTTGTTGGTGAATGCATGACCGATACCTGGGCTGTGGCTGGGGTTAGTGGGGCGAACGTCCTCTGTCGCCGCTGGAACACCGCCTTCTGTGGGAGTAATCGTCCCCTGGATCATCCCTTTCATGGTGGAGGCAATGGCATCTGACTGCAATAGGTATCTTCTATTTACTATCAGAGGACGAGTGCCATGAGATGGCATGATTTGAGAGGCTAGAAGTAGTAGGACTACCATTAGGGCAGCTTTGCTTATGCTGTATGACTTTTTAACTGCCATCGCTAGCTCAAAGGAGAAAATGATGAAACTAGCTAAATAAGCAAGAAAGAGTTAATGAGGTTTCTTCAAGTTACTTTGCCCCTAGATTGATGGCTGAAGACAAGAACATCAACGGAGGACGCATAGTACTCGAGAGAGAGCATGTACAATATTATGTAAGTTGCATATTGCAGTCTGTCTTGCACATGGAGTGAGAATAGAAAATTATGAATAGAAAGAGCACGGTTTATCTTGTAATAAGCAGATATGCAATGAGAAGGGGAACCTTTAGTCTCCTTAATTTCCATATGAAATGTAAGAATTTATGGCCCACACGTACACATGCGTACTTATCAAATGTCGAATATATTAAACTGCTATTTGATTGTAACTATACTGTGACTTGTCGTGTCTTATTGTCTATAAACATATTTCATATAAGCGATAATATGTGAAATAGTATGTATACATGCTGACTACAGTCTTATATATATTAACCATTTTTATACACAGTAAGAATTAAATACTTGTCAATTTGTGTATTGCAGAATACTTCATGTCCTATATATATATGCCCAGTGAATCGACCAAGTCTTCAATGTGTAACATTGAAATGATCAATTTCACATTTTTCTTGATTATAACAGTACAATTTAAATTCAAACATGATGACAAGTGCATGCATCTATATGGATATATGTATATATATGCTATTATTGAATGTGCATATAAGCTAAGCCAAGTGTTTGCTAAGAAATAAGCAAAGAGGACTCTGAAATTAAAGCTATATGCCCATGCCAGAAATGACGAAGTGCTGATGACAAGAATGTAAAATAAAATAATATCAGCACAGACAAAGTATAGGACAAGAGATGTTACAAATTGTCACACCCCAAAATTTTCGAATTTTGGGATGTGAATTTTCAACATAAATAATACAATATTTTTCTCAATTTTCTAAAAATTTTCAAGCTTTATAAAATTTACAGGGAATTTAGTAAAAAAAAAAAAAAATTGTTTTTCTAAATTAAATTAAATCAATATAGGTTTAAATTTCGAGTGTGTTGCATTCATGCCGCTGCATTGAGTTTTGGCTGTGTGGTTCAAATGAGAATTTAAAACTAGTTTAAATTCGAGTTTAAATCGCTTCGTTTTGAGGAGCACTTCATTCCCACAAAAAATAAATATTCTCTCTTTATGTTTCATTGGCTGACAAACTATCCGTGGCCACATGAAGTCATCTTCCTTTCAGAATTATACCAAGATTCCAACACCGACATGAACCTGCAAACAGTCACAAGACTGATTCTAAAACTACAGAGTATCCTACTCTGCTCCTTTGGAAGAGACGCAACGAAATTCCCATATAAATTCGTTTTTCTTTGTTGTGAATCCATCTAAACTCCTGTTGCCTATCTAAATCCCAGCGAGCATACGGAAGGAATGTCTTATGCAGTTTTCGGTCGACTACCAAATCAATTCAAGATTGTTACTCTGGCGATGCATGCAACTATTGACCAGATGGCAAGCTTTTCAACTATAGGTTCTATCACTCTAGATTGTACTAAGCATGAATCATGCACTCTGTGAATTCATCCTATTTTCATCTATATTAAATTTGTCGATTTTGATAGACTCACTTATTTATGTTTATCCTGGAGCCACAAACATCATTGTGTTATTTTTAGGCTTAAATGATATTAGGTCTCTCAAATGTTACTAAAGTTTTGTTTCACTTTGTTGTAATGAGGTAGTTCGGATTACCCGAACCCGAACCCGAAATTATCAAAAACCTAAAAAACCCGACCCGAACTTTTATGGACAAATTTCGGGTTTCAATTTTGAAAACCTGAATTTTTCAAAACCCGAAAAACTCGATCCAAACTTTCCCGGTAACCTACATTCTGCTGTTACCGAGGAGGGCAAGCTGATTTTTTTAATTGTTGGCTTTGGTGCTCTATTTTATACCTGTTTCTAGCTTAGCACCCCACGCGAAATTTGGTCCAGTGTATTAAACCTCCTTCATTCTTATTCTTATCTCTTTACTCCTAGCATCATGTAAAAATAAACTTTCATAAAAGCGAAATATTTTGTTATGGAGAAGCCAAACAGCACGAGCGAGAATATACTAGACTGTTTGGCTGCAAAATGGGGTCATATCCATTCAGGTACTTAGGAATCCCTATGCATCATAATAAACTTCGCAATGCGGATTGGGGTGCCATTGAAGAAAGATTCAAACGTAAGCTAAGCACCTGGAAGGCCAACCATTCATCTTACGGGGGTTGGCTGATTTTGTTGAATTCAGTGCTTAGCAGCCTTCCTATGTTCATGATGTCCTTTTTTGAAATTCCTAAATGTGTCCTAAAAAAATTGGACTTTCATCGCTCCAGATTTTTCTGGCAAGGCAACAACGACAAACGAAAATATCATTTAGCCAAATGGGATATCTTGTGCCGGCCAAAAGATCAAGGGGGTCTAGGAATAACAAACCTCTGGATCAAGAATAAATGTCTTCTCAGCAAATGGTTATTTAAACTGTTGAATGAAGACGGCACCTAGCAAACCTTACTCAGAAATAAATATATGAGCTCAAAGTGCTTATCTCAAGTACAGATTAAAC
>OAMR01000138.1:2486049-2505253 GCA_900205405.1 Echinochloa crus-galli | reverse complement strand
CGCTACTTTATGTTGAGAATAAAGCATTGTACTCTTTCTAATTAAAAACAATTTAGAGTTAAACTTCGGATTTCATAAATAAATGTTAACATTGATTAATTATAACAAAAGGTGTTTCTCTGAAATAACCTTCACACATTATTTAATTAAAATATATCCAGCATATAGTTTTATTTGTTTAATCACCAAATCTTCCGATAGTCGTGTCTTTTTCAACCGTAACTCCGTCTTCAGCGATTCTTGTGCTCACGTGACCTTCGAACCAAGCCCTATCCTTTAGCGCGCTCTTTAAAAGCTTTTCCTTTGATTGGTGTATTGTTCTTAGTTGTATTGTTTGCTTGCTTGTTTAGCTATGAATGTTGCGAGTAGAGGAAGGTCGTTCGAGAGATTCAAGATCAAGAAATGAAGAGTCTGAGCAGCGGTATAATGGATTTGAGGCAAGTTATAGCACGGACAATCCTTGCTACCTACTCACTCTTTTAATACACTGTTCATTACATACGCATGTGTCTAATATTGTTTACCATTAAGGTTATTCCTAGCATTTATTTCCCTGTCCTTGTATTCCTATGGGTTTATGCATATGGGTAGTATTTTGCTAGGCGCAACTACTGTCACCTTTACTTAATTGTTAATATTGACTTAATGGTCCACTTCAACTTTAATGTTAAAACTTGCTTTTTAGCAACTTGGATCAGGGAGCTGGGGCTTGTGTGTTTTGCCTGGCCCCAGTGTCTCTCCCTAAGGACTGGTTCGTAAAAGCGGCAACCTGGGAGCCTGTCGCCGCCGCCGGAACTATAATGGCTCTGGTCTTGGTTGAGTAGCTTGTACGTCTCTAGCTTGGCAGTGGTTACCGAGTGGCCTACGGCGTTGTGGGAGGTACGGCGCTGGGTGATCTCCGATTCCACCGAGGACGGTAGCCCCGTCGGCTAGGTCCCGTTAGACCCAGTCCCGTGTTGGGAGCCCCCGTGAGTGCGGGAGCTCCGCACGTTGCACCATTTACTTTCTTGTTGGCATGATTTGCCGGTGCGTGGATGCCATTGACCCCCTCACGTTGCGCCCTGAGGGTCAGTCAATCTCGGTGCCTAGGTTCTCACCA
The DNA here is from genome assembly GCA_900205405.1 of Echinochloa crus-galli. NCBI lineage: Eukaryota > Viridiplantae > Streptophyta > Magnoliopsida > Poales > Poaceae > Echinochloa > Echinochloa crus-galli. The sequence continues at coordinate 2,504,154 of OAMR01000138.1, read as the reverse complement.
CTTTGTAGTACTCCAGCGGCTACTGTCTTGTTAGGGTGTCTTGTGAAAGCCTCGTAGCGTCCCTATGCAGTCACACCTCGGAAGTGTTGATGTGCGTGGTTGGGTGCAAAGTTCCTTTGAACTTTTACGCGACTGGTGGGTAAAGGGCGAAACCTCTGCAGAGTGTACGATCTATCATGATAGCCTTGCTCAGGGTCACGAGCGGCCTGGATCCTTTTTGATTAGAATATGGTATTTATTCCTGTTTAATGTCACTTACACTATTAATTGGGTTACAACCGGGTTCTCATTCACTTGTAGTAACTTGGATAACGTTAAAATGAACCAACTAAAAGTGCTAATGCAGTTAATTTTCAGCATAAATAATACAATATTTTTCTCAATTTTCTAAAAATTTTCAAGCTTTGTAAATTTTACAGGGAATTTAGTAAAGGGAAAATTGTTTTTCTAAATTAAATTAAATATATAATAATGTGTTGCATTCATGCTGCTGCATTTATTTTTGTATTGCTTGTGGTTCAAACAAGAATTTAAATTTATTTAAATTCAAATTTGAATCACTTTGTTTGGAGCTCTAGAAAAGTTTTTGGGCCCATGGTTCGGTTTTGCTCCCTGAACTTTTTCAGCGGCCTACTTCTCCCCTCCAATTTTCCCCTGGCTTGTTTTCCCTCCCTCCTCTCTTTTTCCCTGCGCGGCCCAGCTTGGCTCGGCCATCGCTCTCCGAAGCCCATCTCTCCCCACCGGCCCAACTCGTCGCCCCGGCCAGCTCTCGCCTTCGCTTCCCCCGCGCGCGCAGCCCACCTCCCCCACAACCAGCTAGCCCAGCTCGCGGCCCAACTCGCCCCCCACGCGCGGCCTGCCTCTCGCTCGGCCCAGCTCGTGCGCGGCCCACGCCGCCGAGCCGGCTCCCGCCCGCCCCGCGACGCGCAGCGACGCGACGCGCCGTGATTCCCGCCGCCGCGCCGCTGCCTTCCTTTCTCCCGGCGTCCGCCCCCTATAACATCCGCGTTACCCGAGGCCCTGTCCACGCATCCTGCAGCCCTCGCTCTCCCACCGCCGCCTTTCTCCTCTCTGCGCCACGCCACCGCTTGAAGCTATCAGAGTGGTGAGCCAGTTCTCGGATGTGTTCCCTGACGAGTTGCCAGGTATGCCTCCGGAACGAGATGTTGAATTCATTATTGATCTAAAACCTGGCACTGCACCTATAGCCAAGAGGCCGTATAGGATGGGAGCGAAGGAGCTGGAGCAACTCAAGAAGGAGTTGGACGAATTTTTGGCCAAGGGGTACATTCGTCCGAGTGCTTCGCCATGGGGAGCACCGGTATTGTTCGTCGACAAGAAGTTCTCCCAGTCAGAGTCCCTGTGGGATTGCGGCTACGCTTAGAGAGATGTACTAGTCTTCCGCTGTCCATGTTTTTCATTTATGCAAACTCTGATGTAATCGCTACTTTATGTTGAGAATTAAGCATTGTACTCTGATTTTTACCATATTTGTTCGCTATATGTGTCTGTGGACTTCCTGGGCACACATATGGCCACATTCGGGTTTTGAGTAAATCCGGGTGTGACACAAATGTTGTACAGCTATAGTCAAGCACGTACAAATGCTTGACCATCCCAGTTTGACCAAACTGTACTTTACTGGAATGAATTTAATTTAGTCATGGTACCACACACAACAGAAGAGATTGCTTATATTAATTCTCTTCGATATTCAATTCAAAGAATTTGATTCCCTACTCTTGGTCCTAAATTGTTGCACTGCACGAAAAGGTCATGCCACGTGCTTAAAGATAATAATGTCTCATGTAAATTACCTTAGAGAAAACAAGTTGATTAAAATTCTTTTTTGTTTGTCCCACCTCCACTATCTCTTTTCATTATTAATTTGCTATGGACACAACAAAACACAAATATGGATGCAGTTGACGACGTTGTTTAGTGGCAAAGTTGAGAGAATCAGGAGGGGGACACATAACAGCAGTGCCTACATCTGCATGAGAGGAATCTGATGATTTGTCGGCCGGGAGAATCTACCCTTGCATATGCACAAGTGCATGCTCCTGGGTAAAAAATGGAGTCATTTTGAATCTTAAATGACTTAGCTAGGCACACAGGTAGCAATATCCCACATCGAGATTCGTGCCGCACGACCAGCATGCAGTCACATGCAAAGTGTACAGTTTCAAAGTGATATGCAGATCCTGGGCTGTGTTTAGTTCCCACGAAAAGTGTGATCGAAAAGTCATATCGGGTCAAATCGGACATTGTAGCGCATTGTAGCATTTTTCGTTTGTTTATGGTAATTGTTGTCCTACCATGACCTAACTAGGCTCAAAAGATTCGTCTCGTCGTGTACATCAAAACTATGTAATTAGTTTTTTTATTTATCTACATTTAATGCTTCATGCATGAGAAGATAGATTTAATGTGATGTGATGTGATGTGACTTTTTGCATACTAGAATTTTGGGTGGAATTTTAGGACCTAAACAGAGCCTCGGTGGCGCGCCAATCGACATGCATGCTAGGTCATTGCCATATAGAGCTTCTTGCTAATACTACAGGGCAATAAGTCCTGTGACAACATATAACGTTTTATCCTAATATTTGAAAATAGAAATAACATGCTAATTCATGCCGCAGTTGAATCAACACTGCAGTATATATTAGTTTATTTTTTTGGTCAATTTAAACTGCCGACACACAGTTCATTTTCAACCAGATCTCTGCTACAAATAAAACCTATTTTAACCGATAAAAGTACAATCCTAAGGACAAAAATCTATTGCAGCGCGCGTGACAAAAATTTCTTCACATGCGTAGGTATATATTCTGGCTGGCGCAGCCGAATTTGATCTCTGTAGGTATATATTCTCTGTTCAGTTGGACGCTCAGCTCCAACGACAGGATAGAGCCAACGGTTCTGCCGTTTCGCCTGCAGCCTTGTCTGTCGTTTGCTCCAAAATGATGGCCCTCAGTACATCGAAGAGCCACTATAACCGCCATTTCATTTCTTTTAGCCCTAAAGAATACGATAATTGAGAGTTTAACATTGCCACTTGGTGAACATGAAGGGCAATAGCAAGAGCCACAAGGCTCAATCAAGCTAAGGTGGGAGAGAATCTTCAAATCTTAAGATTCACCTTTAGCCTCCTCCTTAGGTGGAGATTCCATGTGCATCACGTCGCAAGATTCTTTTCACAAGGGATGCATGGTATGTTGTAACTGTTACACTAGTGGAAAACCTCACATTAGCCCCGGTAGGGAAGGGCTTTTAGTACCGCTTTTCCAACTGGTACTAAGAATTCGGGACTGGTACCCTTACGACCCCTCACCTCGTGCTTATCTTTCTTACCATGTCATCTACAGAGCACATGTGACTTAATTTTGGATGCTTTCTTTTATAATAACCCCATGGAGGACTTTTTAGTTTCGGTCTGGGTGCGCAACATCCTTACCAACTGGGAGTAAAGGGTCACTTTTAGTCCCCGTTGGTGTTCAAAAATTATCCATGACAAATATAGGGGATGAAAAGTCAATTCTGTACTGGTGTTCTTCAGATATCTACACAACACATGTGGTATATATATCTTTCCAGCAATATGTTCCTTATTTTTTTTCTACTTTTCCTCGGAGCCATATGTCCTTAACTACATACATTTAGATCAGCCAGTCTGTCAGACCCACATATTAAGTGTAGGTTATTTAGTTAAATTTTTAAATATGATAGGACCAGCAGGCTCCAGAGTGTACATGCTTTACTCCTTCTATTCCGTGAAGAGTGCAATTCTAGTTTTTTCAAACAGATTAATGACGTTGATAGATGACCATACTACCATCGGTAACCGTCTTATAATCCCATTAATTTTGACATAGAGGTTGTTACTGCATGCAAATATTATCTATTTTAAGAAATAAAACAGGTGGGTACACCTAGAATTGTATTCTTTTGTGGGATTTTTTTTTTGAATTTCAGAATTGCAATCTTTAAGAGACGGAGGGAGTATGTAAAGGATGGTCAAGATTAGTAGTTATTCCAGTTTCAAGGTGCTTATTTTCAGCGATGCCATGCATGCAATGTCCTAGAAACAAGTCCATGCAAAGAACTATAGGCCAACTCAATCAGCCACGCGCGTGCAATTCTCTCTCAAGTCTATGCTGGCACTGCCCGAAACCAAAATTTCCCTGTAGGTGGGGTGCTGCTTTTTTTTTTCTGACTGGGGGTGCTGAATTATTTTGACGGAATATCGTCCTAGGGCAATACAATCTAACATATTAGGCTAACACTAACTTGATTTGAAGCGATTTGATGTTATTAGTGTTAATTTTGTTAGTCCCGGCCATCACACTTTATTTCGCGACGTAAATCATGCAGTTATATTACCCATGACAAATATAATGAGTGCATATAATGAGTAACTGCTAAATTTCATTTTCTAGCACGACGACGTACTATGATCGAAAAAAGGGAAGACTGTGTATATGCTGGACTTCACAAATCAAGACAGCATACGAGTATGCACGCACACAGTCACATGCATGCACGCAAGATTTCTCAGGTAGCTAACCGAGCAAGCGGAGTGTACACTCTGTACTGCTAGTTATATATGTTGTAGACTACTTGTCCTTGTTGTACGTCCTTCCCCATTGGCCCGGAACTGGTTATATATAATGGCATTGGTAAGTTCAAGCATCGATTTAGAATATCCCTCAAGATCTTCCCGACAGAAACAGAACTGAAAGGTTGTCAAATTCGGTTGGCCAAAAGATCAGAGGGCTAGGCGCATGGCCTGACACACAACTGTGCATTTTCTCTAGCTATATCTTTAAATATATTCTACGAGTATATTTTAATTAGATTATTACTACCAGTAATATTTACAAAATCACATGCATACACAACTTCTAGTGACCAAAAGTCGTAACGGTTTGGTTTTCTTTTCCTCTATCAGAGCAAATATAGGCGTTGTTGTGCTTATATACATTGTTATATTTATGTTGGGAAAAATCATGGGAAATGCTTCGAGTCGGCCTTAATTAATAATGAACTCTCACATCAAGTATAAGTTAGAAAGTAATGAGCTAGCTTTGAATACATATAATGGTTTATATTAAGAGAAGAGAAACTATATGAGGTGCAATATATATATATATATATATATATATATATATATATATATATATATATATATATATATATATATATATATATATATATATATATATATATATATATATATATATATATATATATATATATATATATATATATATATATATATATATATATATATATATATATATATATATATATATATATATATATATATATATATATATATATATATATATATATATATATATATATATATATATATATATATATATATATATATATATATATATATATATATATATATATATATATGACGTACGGTATATCTCCCAAATGGTATGGATCTGGCGGATACCAGATGTACGTGCTCTACCAGATTTTCTCCACAATATGTAGCGCCATTATAATGTGTTTTTTAGAAGCATTTCCCAACAAACTACGCACTCATTATACAATATGAGCTGCTATATGCTCGGTGCAATCCGGCTCTCTATATATACTCCCCCCATGAGGAAGATGAAGTGCATCAACCAAAACCTAAGCTGATCTCTCTCCCTCTGGCTCATTTCTTCTCCATGTATAGTACGTAGGTTCTTTACACGTATACATATAGCTTCTAGCTTATACATCTAGACTATAGGAGCAAGTGTGAAATGGCACTCACCAAGAACATTAACACTTGCACCAGTGCTCTACTGATTCTTGCACTAGTTATATTCTCTCAATTCTTGGCTTCCCAGCAAGCAGGGAGGCCTTTGCCCACTGGCTACGACATAACTACCGTGCACGGGAGAAACTTGTTATCGCATGGTAGTGAATCTGTGCCCAAGGGGATGGTAGAGGGAACCGTGTCTCCTTCATCAGAGATCCACGGTGACAAAGGCAGCATGGTTGACCCTGATGATGTCCATCCCTCAACTCCTGGGCACAGACCAGGCATTGGGCATGCCTTCATCAACAAGAATGGACCCGGGAGGAAGCTCTGAGTTGTGTGGAGCATTAGCCGCCGGCATGCCACCTGCTGTAATCGCATGTATGTACTGTGTTGTAGCTTGCTTGTATTGTTTTAGTTTTGGATCTTCGCTATCATTTTGTTTGTATCATTTTATTTATCCTTTTGTGGGTTTAATCATGTCGTTCGTGTTAATCCATGTGTTTGTAGGTGCCCTTTCAAATCATGTATGCCTATATATATTTCAGATTCATTGTTCTATATATTTCCTCAATTTTATTCACTTCTCTGCTATTTTTCTTATGACAAATAAAGCAACTTGACATCATTCATTTAAATGGAAGGGTGAAGCACAATCATTGATGTTCACCTAAACGGTCATTTAGCTCGTTTAAACAACTTTTAAACGCTACACACTAGCTTTTTTTTTGAGAAACAATATAAACGTAGACGCTCACAAATACGCATACACAGTCACCCCTATGGATACACGCACGCAACCTTACCCCTATGAGAACCTCCGAGAGACTGACCCGGCAGATCTTGAGATTGATGAAGTCACCACAGACGCCTCGTTGTCGACGGGAACGTCGCCTACAACTGAAAAAATAGTGCCGGTTCAATCTTGAAATAAATCCAAAAAAATACGAACACTAGTGCTAAGTTGATGACTCGAATCCTGATGGGCAAATTCTACCACAAAGAACCTTACCAACTGATCTATGATTAATTCGCCACTACACACTAGCTAGCCATTTTTGTTTAATAGTCTTTTTAGCCCATTTAATGGGCCATTTAACCTGATTATTGGCTAAACGACGGGTGATGGACTGTTTACCATTTATCGTTTAGGATAGCATTGAGTGAACATAAAAAATAATTAAGTTTAAAGGTAATCCCCTATTAGCACTATTTTTTCTGTGCAAACAGTAAAACTGGCTACCCTTGATGTGGAGGGGGAAAAAAGAAGAGAGAGAGAAGAGAGCTCTCATGCAAGCAACAAGATGGGCATAAGCTCCTATGTAGATAGGGTCAAATGAGAGGAGATGTGAGAGTGAATAGGAAAGAAAAGGTAACAAATAACAAAAAAAGTAGTAATGTGTAGACAAGTAATAGACTATTACTGTATAACTTGACTATTATATCTTGTCTAATAGACAAGCACTTGTCTCTATTAGTAACCTTACTCTAGTAGCAGCAGTACTTAGCTACAAGACCGATGTTGGTGGTGCCGTGGTAGCATGACCGATGACGGTTCGCACGGATGTTTGCTGGCGGCATCGTGGTGGTGCCGTTGACAATGGTCGTGTGTAGGTTTTCCAGCAGCGCCATGGTGGTGAGGTTGGTGGTGCCAGCCGTCTCGTCGCTTCACGGTGAAGATGCAAGTGAAAACTTCTCCCTTCGGGATGACGTCGATGGTGCTTCGAGTGTCATATCCTTCCTGAAGGCGACGTCGAGTATCTCAGCGTGGGCTTTGCCTCCTACTGTGGCAGCGGTGTCGCCGGGCTTCTAGGTCTTGTGTGAGGGCGTTTTTCTTTCTTATCCTTTCTCTTTGTTTTCCTTTTCTTTGCTAAAAAAGCAAAAAAAAAGTAGAGAAGAAGAGAGGTTTCAGTCCATAGCAATGGTAGCTCACGTCGACGTCTCAATCCGACCGAGCAAATTTTAATGGAGATTCGGGTCGATGTCCCAATCCGACCCGGCACACCCTTTAAAGTTGTTTGAGTTGTTCAGAGTGGTGCGTGTTGATGTCCCAATCCAACTCACCCCTTGAGTTGTGCTGTCGATGGACCGGAGTTGTGTGAAATGGTATGATACCTCTCCAGTTGTACGGTCTTCGGATCGAAGTTGTATAGTTTTCAGTTCCGGCTTTCCTTATAAACGGGGTCAACTCTCTTATTCTAATAAAAATTTAGGAAAGCGTTAGGTTTCGTCATGGGTTAAAAAAAAGCTACGAGACCTACGTGCTAGCTAGCTTAGCCAACCGCGCCACCACCACTGTATCTCAAAGTACATGTGCCTACCTAAGGTTCAATGAACGTGGACACAGGTAGCTCCTGGATCGCTGGACGATCGGCTTTAGCTCGGACCGGCCGAAATGTGCACGTACAGATTCAGCGTGCGAATGATGAGTTATATCTTTACCCTATGTACGTCTATACGTACGTTCATGGACGACGACGCACAATGCTGCGCATTATATGTTCTGAAAGTATCCAACATTTCCATGTGAAAAAAGATGGCAAGCATGCATTGGTCGTATTCATAAAACTGCGCTGAAAACAAAGTCCCGAGAGGCAATGCGAGAACGTGATATATATTTTCTTTGGTCATTTGTGTTGATTATTAAATTAATTAATTGTTTACACGTTGAAATTCTAAATTTATATATCACATGCACTCACGTCATCATCCCTAGATCGAGTTGTTGCTTAGCTTGTTGAATTTTGATGCATCAAGTTGTATAGGATCTGGTTCTTCCATCAATTTGTACAGGTAATATATAGGTGGTTGCCGAAGCGCAGGCCGGCCTCTCCACTAGGTTTTACACATGGAAGCATGCGTGCACGAAAGGAAAAACAAATGAGGTGGCCATGGGATCCACATATTGCTGTGAACGTTGGAAAGAATCATTTTCCGATCCCCTGGAAAAAGTAAGAAGAATATTTATGTATATGTAAGAGAAGACTAGAGAAGCGATCTGTGCGTGCCAACCATGAGGAGAACATGACGACACCAGCTAGTAAATCTCGTGAGTCACCCACACTACTTGTCATCGAGCATGTAACAGTGTATATCATGCAGACGTACGTACATATATACACGTGTGGTCCACGTACGGTCCAACCCGAGGGTCCTTTTCGAGCGTATCATTGCACGTCCCATGCTGTGCCTTTTCCCAAAGCAATCCCAAGTGCGTGTTCTCAATCTTTTCCCGTAACTAACTTACAGTATAAGATTGTCAACTAACCGTTTTTTTTCTTTTGCTAGGATTGTTAACTAACCGTTGGCGGCTTGGCGCGGGTTCTTGTCTGGCTGCTGCCAGACTGTTGTAAGGGACAGATGGTATGTTTTTATCATGACCTGACAAATTAACTAAATATAAATTCAGATCTTTATTTGCAGCGACACTTATATATATTGATCTTCGTCAGGACACTTTTGAAAGCCAACTTGAATCTTCCCTAGTACCATATGCATAGCATTTTTAAAACCGCGACACCTTTCCAAAGTTTGCGGACTGTGTTTCTATCTGCTTTTTCAAAAGCCATATATGCACTAGCAGTGTTGATTGGTAGAATAGAACAGATGTTGCTAATCTTACTATTGCTAATTAGAATGTTAATTTTACTATCTGCTTTTTCAAAAGCGATATATGCGCACTAGCAATTAGAATGTTAAAATAGAAGAGTGTTCGTCACAATGTAACATTGGAATAGTCTAGTGACGAGCTTTTAATTTTCGTCACTCAACTGGCCATATCCTTCCCTACAAACCGTCATAAAAGTGAATGACCTTATGACGTTTTGGTCTAATGTCATGAGATAATCGTCATAAAAGGTCATATGTGTTGTAGTGTATATTAGTCAAAGTTAATGACTCATACTACGTAGAAGACAAAGTGACTTTGACAATAATGCAAGTATAACCACCACCTCGTATTTGATCCTATTTAGAGAAAATATAAAACTAGTTTTATATTTTTTTGAAATAAAAATGAATTTTCTGTACGCTTTTTCAAGAGTAAACCAGATTTTAGCATTTTTAATCGCATATGTTCTCTAAAAAAATATATTTTGTTATATTGTTTTGATAAAATCTAGCTGACCCACTTCAACTACCAATATAGCACAATTTAACCCTCTGCGGCTGATGTGGCGCCGCGTAGGATGGCGCACGTGGTGCCACGTTAGTGAAAACCACTCTCAAAACCAACAAAGGGTGTAAAATGGACAGTTTGGAAAAAAAATTGTTGGCCCACTTAAACTACCAATATAGCACAATTTACCCCTTCGCAGCTGATGTGGAGCCATGTAGGATGGCGCACGTGGTGCCACGTTAGTGAAAACCACTCTCAAAACCAACAAAGGGTGTAAAATTAATGGACAGTTTGGAAAGTTAGGGGATGTCAAATATCTGGTTTTGCGATTGAAGGTTGTAAATCAGACAACGTTGATAGTTGAGGGGTGCGGGATGAACTTTTTCCTTCCACAGATTTCCCTCCCTCTCCATGGTTGACCCTGTTTTGCGGCCGAGCAAAATCAAATGGAGATGGCGGTGCGGCCTTTTAATTTTGTTCGTTGAAGGCTCATGAGTGACAAGGCCCAACGGAACGAGACCATTTGGATTCGAGGCCGGGCCCGGAAAGAGTAGTAGCCCAATTGTGAGTCAAAATGGACGGATATTCCGATAAAAATAGAGCACAAAAAAGAATGCCCGGAGAGTTGGAGATCAAGAATGCAATTTGGAGATGAGAATCCAAAGAACTACCGTACGTACGAAACATCTGCAGTCTTTACATCGCAACAACGCTAATCAAGTGTTGCCAACAGGGGAGCCGCATCTTGAGCCGCCGGCGCAGGCGGCGGCGGCGCGGCGCGCGATCCGGGCCCTCCTCTCCTCCGAGAGCTGCCTGGCGAGCCCGGCGAGCGCGTCGGCGTTGCTCCCTTCCCCGGGCACGGGTTCGTACCTCCCGGTCTCGACGTTCACCCTCGACACCCTCTGCGCCAGCATCCGCTCCCCGATCCCGACGAGCGCGTGCATGTTCTCCGGCGTGGCGGCGTCGACGGTGGCGGCGGCGCCGCGGAGCGAGTTGTCCTGGATGCGGAGGTAGTCGCCGTCGCTGTGGAGCGACTGGAACAGCACGGCGGCGTGGATATCGACGAGGTCGGAGCTCGCCGCCATGAAGATGTCGATGATGGGGGCCATGCCGTTGTTGCGGAGCCACCGGACGACGCCCCACCGCGAGCACTGCGCCGCCGTGAACAGGCCCTGGTCCGACGTCGAGCCCGTCCCGATGGAGAGCACCAGGAACCTGCGGCAGTTGCCGGGCTTCACCGGGTACAGCTCCTCCTTGTCCTCCTTGGCCAGCATCTTCTTGGTGATCTGCGTCATCGCCACCATCGTCGGATTGTTGGCGGCGACGCCGCCGTCGATGAGGTTGTACTCGCGAGCCTTGCCGGCGGCGTCCTGGGTCTGGAAGTAGTGCGCGGGGAGGTAGGTCGGCGCGGCGGAGGTGCCGATGCACACGTCGGAGAGCAGCGCGTTCTTCAGGGGGATGCTCTTGGCCTGCAAATTAATCAAATGGGAACAGGTGAATTCGTACATTCGTCGATCAGGGATTTCATGGGAGCTAATTGCGTACGTCGTAGGTGGAGAAGATGATGGGCTGCTGCAGCTTGATGTCGAAGGTGGGGATGACGACGTTGGTGAGCGTGTCGCACACCCTCGTCTCGCCGAGCATGCTCCTGATCGTGCGCCGCAGGTACTTGCCGTTGTACCTTGGCTTTCTCAGCGCCGACATCGCCGCCGTCAGACTGCTCCTGCTGCCACAGCGCAACCATACCGATTGCCGATCAATGCCACTTCATTTCAATGTTTTCGATCACATGCATATATAGATTTCTAATTCAACCGCACGGCATGATCTACAGAGGATGACCGTTCGATCAGGATTCAGGAACGGGGCTAGCTGCTGATCATGCATGACTCACGTACTTTTGAGGGAAGATGCGCGGGCAGTTGTCGAAGTAGAAGCGGTTGATGTCCCTGGCGGCGAAGAGCGGCCGGTTGTCCTCGCCGGGGGTGGCGATCATGGCGGTGATGAGCCCGCCGGTGCTCGTGCCGGCGATGCAGTCGAAGTAGTCCGCCAGCCTGGCCTCCGGCCCGTCCAGCTCCTGCAGCCGGGCCTCCACGTAGGCCAGGATGGTGCCGGGGATGAGGCCCCGGATGCCGCCGCCGTCGATGGCCAGCACCGTCACCCGCTGCCCCGGCACCACCGGCTCGCCCACCACGCTCCCGGCCATCGCCTTCGTCCTGCACACGTTGCATGGCCGCCGGGACGAGTAGCTCGCCATTGCAGCACCCGCGATCGATCAGAGTTTACTTGATCGGTATGATCGATCGATCGATCGAGCAGCTACTTGTGGAGGCCAAGAACTGATGAAGTGGTCAAGATCCAAGAAGAAGGAGCAGGACTTGTGGCGCCCGTATGTTCGATGGATCGTCGATTGCTAGTGCGATTGGTGAGGAGTTGAGGAGAAGGCCAACGATGGTTTATAGGTACCGCTGGTCTTCTCTTCTATATTTGGAAGTGACAGACAGCGAGGGGTGCGCACAGTTGCAGGCAACTGACACGTATGATGTTTAGAACATTATAAAACAAAATTCTGAGAACGTGTTGTGCCCAAGCGATTTTTTTCAATTTTAACCAATTTTTAAAAAATATTTTAAAAATAACACGTCCGGATAAATATTTACATCTCATGACCCTTTTGGTCACGCCGGCCCGCATGGCGCGACAAAATAACGTTGCCGCGCCACATGCATCGGCGCGACAAACCTGCCACGCTGTATGGGGGAGGCTTACATGGAGCCTCCTGTCGCGTCACTGCATGTGGCGTGACAACTCTATTTTGTCGCGCCAAAGCAAAGCACGTGGCGCGACAGAGAGTAGGGAGGGGCTCCTCCCTCGCTCCCTAATTCAACCATCTGTTTTGGTCCATCTAAATAAAATAGTATTTACAATCCAAATTTTATGAAACATGATAGGCGTGTTGTAGATGATGTAAATATTCCATTTTAGTTATGTGCACAAGTCAAAGTATAACATATTACAAGATATATAATTTCAAAATAGGATATATTTTATCATATTGGGTTTCTCGTAAGTAGGTAGGGACTCCTCCCTCGCTCCCTAATTCAACCATCTGTTTTGGTCGATCTAAATAAAATAGTATTTGCAATCCAAATTTTATGAAACATGATAGGCGTGTTGTAGATGATGTAAATATTCCATTTTAGTTATGTGCATAAGTCAAAGTATAACATATTACAAGATATATAATTTCAAAGTAGGATATGTTTTATCATATTGGGTTTCTCGTAAGTAGGTAGGGACTCCTCCCTCGCTCCCTAATTCAACCATCTGTTTTGGTCGATCTAAATAAAATAGTATTTGCAATCCAAATTTTATGAAACATGATAGGCGTGTTGTAGATGATGTAAATATTCCATTTTAGTTATGTGCATAAGTCAAAGTATAACATATTACAAGATATATAATTTCAAAGTAGGATATGTTTTATCATTTGATACCTCATGAGATATTTTATCTTATAATACTTTGTAACGTGAAAATACCCTTCAATTTCTAGTAGTGAACTAACATTGATGATAAGAAATTTTTAGAATGGAATATTATAAGCACATTCTTTATCTTACAATCACTTTATTTTTATCCATCATTTTTTTGTCGTATAGTGTTGCATCATGTTTCACACAACAAGTCAATGAAGGATGTGTTGCTAGTTGGTTCTCGCAATGTTGTAGCATCTTAGCACGCTTCATAAATCTGCAGTTCACGCCAAGTACACAGCAAGCCGAATTAGCTGGCTTCACACGTGGCCCTGGCTTTCGAATTCCGGAGGCGTGCCAGTCAGTTTTCCCTGAAACTAACAAAGGAAGAAAATGTTTAGATAAAACCTGGAACGTGCCGGCTTGATACCAGACAGTTCCATTTCTACGGCTCGCAAAGCCAGTTTCGATCGACATAGAGCTATAGACAAGCTATCTGTCGGCAATCCAAAGCATCCATAGCATAATCGGCAAAGCATGTAAGAAGGACACTGCCGACCGCATGACGTCATGATGATGAAAGATCGGTATTTGGTTAAATAATCTTTGCAGCACATATTCATAACCGATTGACGATAGTAGAGCATGATAAAATGAATATAAGGCGAAAGCACGATCATAGATTTCTAGTAAACACGAATGCATAGGTTTAAAGCACTAGTCTACCGCATGTCTAGGTACTTTTGGACCCGTCAGGCATAAAAACAAACAAGTTAATCCACCGCATGATACGACCTGTTCGAAGTCACACCACCAGCCAAGAATAGATCAATCCACCGCATGATACGACTCTAAACGTGGAAGGCTAAAAGCATTCGTTATTTAAAACAAAGCTACAAACATGTTTCGCTCGTAAAGGTACTACCGAATACGGCTAGATAGCCGAATCGGTTTCCATGAAGAAGGAACAAACTTCGTTGATGATGATAGACCTATCAGATCGAGTTCGAGCTCTAATCCACCGGATGATTAGTTCGAGAAACGACCCAAAAACCTGCATCTACCGCATGATACCCGGCTCTGTCAAGACCCATACAAAACCAACGAGTCTGAACCCGCGACACGTGGCAATCTAGATTTTACTCGTAAGGTACTGCCGAATACGGCTAGATAGCCGATTCGAGTTCCGTGAAGAAGGAACAAGCCTCGTCGATAGTGATAAACCTATCAGATCGAGTTCGAGGTCTAATCCACCGGATGATTAGTTCGAAAACGACCCAAAAACCTGCATCTACCGCATGATACCCGGCTCTGTCAAGGTCCGTTCAAAACCAACGAGTCTGAACCCGCGACACGTGGCAATCTAGATTGATTTAGAATTCGGCTATGTAAAGAAACGTGGTCATGTCGTGCAACGGATCGAAACCGAACCTAATCAATCTAGACTGGGCAAAAAGAGTGTTATATGAATTAAACATAAAGTAAAACCCAAATAACACAAGGTAACTTAATGAATCTATTAGATCTCCATCAGACATATGGTTCTGGATGTATCTCTTGTANNNTCAAGCTAAACCTTAGTCTACCGCATGGCTCATGATCTAACAAGGAAGCCTTCTTATACCAAGCTTAAATCCACCGCATGATACTAAGCATGATACAAGGTTGTCGATACTTACGGAGGTCGACGGATCGATGATTCCCCTCGAAAGAAACTCGACGACACGACTAAAGACTCGATAGATGGCGCATGGCCGGTTTGTTTGTGTGATTGATTGATTCGATTCTATTACAATCACCATGGGTTTATATTTATACCCTGGTTTTGACACGATTCCTAATCGACTACGTTTACAAAACGTTTATTTCCAAAGAAATACGTCGAAACGCCGTATTCATCTCGTACTCTTCATCAAATCGGCTCTTTCCTTATATTTAATCCACGTCATCGCGCTTTCCCGAACGCTCCTGTTCCTAACTGTGGAATAACTCCTTTGCCGAATGATGACGGACTCCCGACCGCAGAATGCCTTTGCTGAACGTCCTTGAAGATAAGCTTTCCTTTCCGAACGATATTTTTTACCAATTCCGGCCCACACGTTAGTCTCTTTCTGGTGCCAAATTTTGGTGTTAACAATTTTTGGCCCATCTATTCCACATCATGCCTCAAATCCATAAGAATTGGTCAAATCAATGTTCTGTAACCATGAACCATATGAAAAATCTAGCTTAAGTGTGGTATTAGTTGGATGAGTGCGTAAAGTTAGGCAATATTTTGATTAGGGTGTGGGATTGATAAAGTAAATATGAAGATAAAAAAGACTCCCACTCACAAGGCTATTATACAAATTATATGAAACTTGATAGGCATGATGTACGTTATGCAAATATTCTATTTTAGTAACTTGCATAACGATAGGTGCTACGTATTTAGAGATACATAATTCTAAATTAACCTGTCAAGTTTTATAAAATTTGTGTAGTATATACTATTTTATTTAGAAGGTCCAAAATAGGGTGATCAAATTACTTGTTTCTCGTACTTACGAGAAACCCAATATGATAAAACATATCCTACTTTGAAATTATATATCTTGTAATATGTTACACTTGGACTTGTGCACATAACTAAAATTGAATATTTACATCATCTACAGCACGCCTATCATGTTTCATAAAATTTGGATTGTAAATACTATTTTATTTAGATCGACCAAGATAGATGGTTGAATTAGGGAGCGAGGGAGGAGCGCCTCCCTACTCCCTGTCACGCCACGTGCTTTCGCGCGACAAAATAGAGTTGTCACGCCACATGCAGTGGCGCGACAGGAGGTTCCATGTAAGCCTCCCCCATCCAGCGTGGCAGGTTTGTCGCGCCGATGCATGTGGCGCGGCAACGTTATTTTGTCGCGCCATGCGGGCTGTCGTGACCAAAAGGGTCATGAGATGTAAATATTTATCCGGATGGGTTATTTTTAAAATATTTTTAAAAAATTGGTTAAAATTGAAAAAAGATCTGCCCAAGCAGACTGGTACGCAGGTGGGCCAAATTTTCTTTTTGAGGGAAAGTCCATCAGGCCCAGCAGACACCCTAAGTGGGCCAGGAGGTATAGTAGAAAATTTGGCTCAAGATTGGATTATGTTTTTTCTTCTACGGGGTACGGCGGGAAACGGCTTTCGAAAGTTTTTTTTATCAAGCTTCCACTGTTTGAGATCTAGTGCAACGATCGAGATTGTACGTCTGTTCGGATCCGAAGCGTGTCACAGCAGCGGGCGGGTGAGCGAAAGGCGTCCGACGTCACCATGGACGGGAATCTAATTTGAGTCTCAACCTTCAAATATGATTTTCTCCTGAATCGTTAATCATTTTCCGAATCCGTTTGAACTACCATATTATTTGGAGTTAATACGACATAATAAGATCCAATATGAGTATTTTTTTATTTTATATATGTATATTTTTAAATCAACACTTTTAATATACTATTTCAACATCTTAAACTTATTGGTTCACAAAATATTGATTTACTTTATCCGAATTGTTGAATTAAGTTTGAGCAAAATGTTGAACCTAGTATATAAAAATGTTGAGTGTATTAGTTTAAGACTTTAAGGATGTTAGTTTAACTTTTATATGAAAAATATCAAAATGGCATAATCAGAATGTTGAACTGTTGTTTTTGAAATGTCAAATGCAACATCGTAACTCCTATAACTTTTTATACCTAATGGTGATAATTGAAAAATAAAGAAAGAAAAAAAGCACAAGGTACTTTCCACCGTCCGCGTGAGTTTAACGGAATAACACAAAAAAATTAAGCCACTGCATGCCTCCGTTTATTTCCCCACACGTGCGTCGTTGGTGGGCTTCGTTGGATCTCTAAACCAACTCCCTTAACCGGTGCACGGAAGTCACATAGGACCCCCGGGCACGGGGGTTAAGAAAAGAAACGCGATGCAGGTTTCAGGGTACGCTAGCAGCTCCCTTTCTGTAGCAAGCTAAAATCAGATCCAGGCCCAAAAATCATCTGATGACCAAAACAAAGCAATCGATCTGGCGTGCGCTGCAATTTTTCTGAAGGAACGGAGCAAGCAACAAGCAGCAGTGCTTGAAGCTAGGAAACCGGACGAAACGACACGCGAAAAATGCCTGTCTTTCTTCAGAAGATGCTCTGACTGTCTGACCCAGGCATGAGATGCCAACATTTTTCTTTCCAACCCACAGCAGCAGACTACAGGTGGCATGTAAATCCCCTTGCAATTTCTAATGCACAGTATTATACGATGAGGTCACATCCATCATCACTAATAAGCACGAGAGGCCAAAACTTCCCTTTTCCATCCACGGTAACACCGGTGGCCCGGCAGTATGGAGCTGTCTCTAATGTATGCAAAGTAATTATAAGATGATGTAGTTTGTGACTTCGTGTCACATCCTCTAGCCCAAGCAAAGCACGTGGCGCGACAGAGAGTAGGGAGGGGCTCCTCCCTCGCTCCCTAATTCAACCATCTGTTTTGGTCGATCTAAATAAAATAGTATTTACAATCCAAATTTTATGAAACATGATAGACGCGTTGTAGATGATGTAAATATTTCATTTTAGTTATGTGCACAAGTCAAAGTGTAACATATTACAAGATATATAATTTCAAAGTAGGATATGTTTTATCATATTGGGTTTCTCGTAAGTACGAGAAACAAGTAATTTGATCACCCTATTTTGGACCTTCTAAATAAAATA
>OAMR01000138.1:2471145-2481623 GCA_900205405.1 Echinochloa crus-galli | reverse complement strand
CCCTTTCTGTAGCAAGCTAAAATCAGATCCAGGCCCAAAAATCATCTGATGACCAAAACAAAGCAATCGATCTGGCGTGCGCTGCAATTTTTCTGAAGGAACGGAGCAAGCGACAAGCAGCAGTGCTTGAAGCTCGGAAACCGGACGAAACGACACGCGAAAAATGCCTGTCTTTCTTCAGAAGATGCTCTGACTGTCTGACCCAGGCATGAGATGCCAACATTTTTCTTTCCAACCCACAGCAGCAGACTACAGGTGGCACGGTAAAGTACACACGAAGACACGATACGTGGCATGTAAATCTCCTTGCAATTTATAATGCACAGTATTATACGATGAGGTCACATCCATCATCACTAATAAGCACGAGAGGCCAAAACTTCCCTTTTCCATCCACGGTAACACCGGTGGCCCGGCAGTATGGAGCTGTCTCTAATGTATGCAAAGTAATTATAAGATGATGTAGTTTGTGACTTCGTGTCACATCCATTGCGAACAAAGCAACAGAGGCATTTGCAAGTGCTGTCACGCAGAGAATGGCCGGCGAAAGGAACCGTGCCACTGTTCGTCAACCAGTGATCACTTAGTTGATCTCGTATCAGATTTTCGCCGGCAGTTCACGACCACCGCAATTATTCCAGTCGTCTGGATTAGGTCGAACGCACAAAAGCGTACGCTCGACCGCACACATGCACATCAGACCCTTCTGCATCTCCAGTGCAACCACCTCTACATACACTCACTGTTTGTTATATGGTGCATGAATCCACGCTATATAGTTGCAGAAAAAAAAAGAAAAAGACATTTTGGTTTCCATGTAGTCAAGCTAATTGAAAATCAATATCCTTTTTGGAGCATCCATATATCTTACTATTTCAACAACTAGCAAGGTGGCCCGCGTAAACAACGCGGGTAGCTAGCTTTTTTATACTAACAACTTGGTGGGTTTTTTTACATGATAATGTATTGACATTATTTTTCTATGTGGTCCGAATTTTTTTATCATCACGCTATATTGCATGCAACATGAATCCATGATAAAATAAAGCACCTTATATATAATATAATTTTTAGTATTTATTCAGGTACTATAATTTTGTATTGTCTTATAATATAAATTTACGTCACGGAGTTTCACATATGGTGATAAATTATTTTTTATGTTTTCTCGAAATTGTAAAATACTTCATAAGATGTAAAATTTTACCTTTTGATATATTAGTTAATTGGATAAATAGAGACCACGAACACGTAGAGCTTGTTGAATACATTTCGTTTCACTATTCACGTGAGTTGTTTGGAGTTTAAATGATAGAATTACATTTATCCCAAGGGAAAAAAATTATCTACACAATAATCGAGTCCAATTTAGACAATGAGTTCTCGTGTTTTTTGTCTATTTATTAAGGGTTAATTGGATATATGCAATTGCAACTTGACGGCTTGGAAGATATACCATTACAATTCGTCTATTTGGAACCATGCCATTACAATTCACCAAAAGTTCAAACCATGCCATATTCTGCGTCTTCGATTCCTTTGGACCCACCAGCAAACCATAATATTTCTGTATAGCCCAAAATGCTCCTGCTACACCATCTCTTTCTCTCCCTCTCCCCTAGACCCTTGGACCCCATATGTCATCTTCTTCATCTAGTCTTTATGTTCCTCCCAGTAGCACTACATCTTCACGGCTCAGGGAGGATGAGATGAGCGTGGAGCTTGATCACTCGGGCGCTCAGGGGTGGGTGGAAGGTGGAGGGATAGAGCTCGGTGGCACCAGATGAGCAGCACTGACGCGGAGGTCGGCGCGGGGTAGGGCAGGAGTTCCCGGTCGTGCGAGCATCAAGGTCATCTCCCGGTAAATACATCATGTCGTCGTCATCGTCTCTTCCCGTCCACCGCTTCTATAACCGTCTATAGAGTTAATTTAGAGCTTTCGGTGGCCGACGGGTTCTCCAACAAGAGCGAGCTCCACTTACTGCTTGCTGCTTGCGTGGGGAACCGACTATTTATTTATCAAGGGAAATTTTCTCTCTCGTTGTGCTCACAATCTTGGTGAACGCCCTAAATCTAAGCACCTTTCATCAGTTACATACACAAATCAACGTGATGTCCTCTACTCAATTTGTTGAACGCTACACCACCGCAGTTTCTCCGCTTTGTTTTTCCTCTCTCTGCTCCTTGCATGAACTTGTTAACAAAGACCATTAAACGGGTTTGAGTGCGGGTAACCCGTTTGATGATATTCCACTTGTGTTGAAAAACACACTAAGTGCTGAACGCGATCATGGTGATCAATCCCGGCAGTGATTTGCCCCCTTTGGACATGGAGAATTGTTCTCTCCCACTATGCTCACAACCTCGTTGAACACTCTAAATCCGAGCACCTCTCATCAGGTACACGTGCAGATCGACGGGTTGTCCTCCGCTTATTGTTGAATGTTGCCTCCTGTGTAGAAGAACGTGGTTGGGCATATGGGGCTTCGGGCTGTCCGCAGTCGTCGTACTATATTCTCGTCCTCTGAAAGGAATATTCCTACCTAGTCATTGAGAATCTCTCCTCTATATTAATTTTTTGTACACCCGTTATACTCTATATCTTATATTCTATACCAACTATCAACATGTGAGCCCACCGATATATTATTGCTAACTAAAATTTTACCTTTTGATATATTAGTTAATTGGATAAATAGAGACCACGAACACGTAGAGCTTGTTGAATACATTTCGTTTCACTATTCACGTGAGTTGTTTGGAGTTTAAATGATAGAATTACATTTATCCCAAGGGTAAAAAATTACCTACACAATAATCAAGTCAATTTAGACAATGAGTTCTCGTGTTTTTTTTTTCTATTTATTAAGGGTTAATTGGATATATGCAATTGCAACTTGACGGCTTGGAAGATATGCCATTACAATTCGTCTATTTGGAAACATGCCATTACAATTCACCAAAAGTTCAAACCATGCCATATTCTGCGTCTTCGATTCCTTTGGACCCACCAGCAAACCACAATATTTCTGTATAGCTCAAAATTCAATTGCTACACCATCTCTATCTCTCACTCTCCAAGACCCTTGGACCCCATATGTCATCTTCTTCATCTAGCCTTTATGTTCCTCCCAGTAGCACTACATCTTCTCGGCTCAGGGAGGATGAGATGAGGGTGGAGCTTGATGACTCGGGCGCTCAGGGGGTGGGTGGAAGGTGGACGGGTAGAGCTCGGTGGCACCAGATGAGCGGCCCTGATGTGGACGTCGGCGCGGGGTAGGGCAGGAGTTCCCGGTCGTGCGAGCATCAAGGTCATCTCCCGGTAAATACATCATGTCGTCGTCGTCGTCTCTTCCTGTCCACCGCTTCTATAACCGTCTATAGGGTTAATTTAGAGCTTTCGGTGGCCGACGGGTTCTTCAGCGAGAGCGAGCTCAACTTGCTACTTGCTGTTTGCGCGGGGAACTGACTATTTATTTATCAAAGGAATTTTTGTCTCTTGTTGTGCTCACAATCTTGGTGAACACCATAAACTTAAGCACCTTTCATCAGTTACATGCACACGACATGATGTCCTCTACTCATTGTTGAACGCTACACCACCGCAGTTTCTCCGCTTTGCTTTTCCTTTCTCTGCTCCTTCTTACATCAACTCGTTAACAAAGACTATTAAACGGGTTTGAGTGCGGGTAACCCGTTTGATGATCTTACACTTGTGTTGAAAAAGACACTAAGTGCTGAATGCGACTATGGTGCTCAATCCCGGCAGCGATTCGCCCCCTTTGGACAGGGAGAATTGTTCTCTCCCGCTATGCTCACAACCTCGTTGAACGCCCTAAATCCGAGCACCTCTCATTAGGTACACGTGCAGATTGATGTGTTGTCCTCCACTTATTGTTAAATGTTGCCTCCTATATAGAAGAACGTGGTTGGGCACATGGGGCTTCGTGCTGTCCGCACTCATCGTACTCTATTCTCATCCTTTGAAAGAAATATTCCTGCCTAGTCATTGAGATTCTCTCCTCTATATCAATTTTTTATACACCTATTAACCTCTATATCTTATATTCTATACTAACTACCAACATGTGAGCCCACCCATATCTTTTTTTTTTCTTTTCTTTCACGGACGCCACCACTCCCCCCCACTCTCTCTCTCTCCCCCTCTATCTCCCCCTCTCTCTAGTAGCGGCGACGGCGAGAGGTGCCGGTCTCCCTAGCCGGCAGCCTTCAGTCCCGTCGGCCTCCAGCGGCATGCGGAGCGGCCGGACCCCGAACTCCGAAGACGCGCAGGTGGCTGCCGCGACATCGACGGCGGCAGATGGCCTCCTGGCAGCGGACGGTCGCACGACAACAGCAAAGGACTCCCGTGGTGGCCACACGACAACGGTTGAGGCTTCCCGTGGATGCCACGCGGCTACGGTGGAGGGCTCCCACGGATAGCCACACGGCGACAGTGGAGGCCTTCTACGGCGGTCATGGATGGCTACGCGGTGGCAGTGGCGGACCACGAACTCTGAACACACGCAGGCGGCTGGCACGGTGGCCGCAGATAGCTCCCACAACGACGATAGCGGCAGACGGTTGCATGACAATGGTGAAGGACTCTCGCGACGGCAACGGATGGCCATGCGCCGGCGAGGAGGGCTCCCACGGATGGCCATGCGCCGGCGAGGAGGGCTCCCACGGATGGCCACGCAACAACAGTGGAGACCTCTTACGGCGGCCATGAATGGCTGCGCGGCGGCGGCGGCGGCGGCGGACCCTGAACACCGAAGACGCGCAAGCGGCTGCCGCGGCGGCGACGGGTGTGGACGGTCGCACGACGACGGCGAAGGACTCCTGTGGCCACCACGGACGGCCACACCGCAGCGGTGGAGGGCTCCCACGGACGGCTACGCGACGACGGTGGAGGCCTCTTGTGTCGGCCATGGAAGGTTGTGCGGCGGTGGCAGCGAACCTCGAAGTCCGAAGACGCATAGGCGGCTACCCGACGGCCACGGATGGCTCCCATAGCGGCGGACGGCCTCCCGGCAGCGGACGGTCACACGACGATGGCGAAGGACTCCCGCGGCGGCCACGGACGGCCACGCGACCGCAGTTGAGGGCTCCCGCGGATGGCCACGCAGCGACGGTGGAGGCCTCCTACGGCGGCAATGGACCGGTTGTGCGCCTGCGGCGGCGGACGTCTTGCGTGGCGGCCATAGATGGTTGTGCGTCGATCGCGGAGGGGTGGCGGAAGATGAAATAATATAGAGAGTTAGATCTTCATTAAATCCAACGATATATATTCTTATCTTTTTTTGGATTAACAAAATATTACGGACTGTTAGATCTTTATAAAATCCAACGATATATATTTTTTTCTTTTTTTGAATTAACGGAATATTATAGATCGTTAGATCTTCATAAAATCCGACGGCATATATTCTTCTCTTTTTTGGATTAACATGACAATTTCTTGGTCCTCTCGGCGAACGCGGTGTCTCCTTTTAACTCTACTAGCAAATGTGCCCGTGCGTTGCTACGGATATAGACTATATATGGATATATATTGATTTAACCGGTTCTAATCCATATAGATTTATTTCTTGTTTTCTCTTATGTGTATATTGATTTATCCGGTCCTGATCCATGTAGAATTATTTCTTCTTTTCTCTTATGATTTAATTTAATTTCAATGTATTGTACTTGTACTTAGTCTCTGTAATGGACTTTGATTATGGAAACATGCATGTGAGGTCCACCTGTCGGCGTTGTGAGAGGGTAGTATAGGTAGAGATAGAGATAGGTAGAGATTCAAAACTTTTGACCACCGACGGACCTACCAGACATTGAAACACTACCTCTCCTAGCGAGTCAAACTTTTGACAGCTGTTGTTACACGCTTCTTGCTTTCCCCTTCCACAGCTTTCCCTTTGTCATTCTCTTTCTCAATCTCTCCATTCTCTCTCTCTCTGGAAGTCAGGATCAAATACTCAAATCTCTTTGCGTGTGAGCAGGTTAGAGTCAACGGAGCAGGGTGGCCCCGTCCAGGATAACTCGCGACGGAAGTCCACGTTGTTGAGACTCACACGGTCGGCTGCCCACCGTTGCCGCCGCTTCCGCGCCTCCGTCACTGCCTCGCTGTTGTTTTTTTTTCTTTTTGATTCGAAACTTTTTATCTACAGTAGATTGGCGTACCACAGGTGAGAGTCGCGCCCGCAGATGGAACTCGAACGGAGATTGCCGCGGCCGATATATATAGTAGACACGGGACTACGGGAGCAGCGGAACCTATAAGATTTGCGACAGATAGAAGTCGATTTTGGGTTGATTTGTATATTGTAGAAATTTTAGAGTCTTTTTTGTAGCATTATGACGTACCGCTGAATCAATTCTTATATAGGTAGAGACTAGCAAATGTGCCCGTGCGTTGCAACGGACATAGACTATATGAATATGTATTGAGAGATTTAACTCGTCCTGATCTATATAGATTTATTTATTCTTTTCTCTCGTGCTTTAATTTAATTTTCGACGTATTGTACTCGTACTTGGTCTCTGTAATGGATGTGATTATGGAAACAGGCATGTGAGGCCCACCTGTCAACATTGTGAGAGGAAAGGACCAAACATTACTCGCTTTATTATTAGATAGAGATTTTATTAATAACACTGCCCCGATTACTCGCTTATGTCCTGGTGTCCTAATTTTCATTTAAGTTACTTACCTCCATCTGATTATGAAGAAAAACCAGAGGTAAATTCTTAAATGTGCACCTAAATTACCCACCCATCTCCAGAGCCACGAAAAATTAAACCAAATACCACCCTTTATACGTGCTTCCTAATTTGTAGGGAAATTTGACTGTTCTGTTTAGGACACTAAATTTATTTTTACCTGCAAAGCACTCATTCGTATATCCCCACTCCACATCTAAAATTTGCATTATTTAGCAGAGCTGTTTTATAATGCTTGGAGAGGTACCCAGCACCTGAAAGTACCTAGTGTTGTCCAATTATTTTGTTACCTGGTCCCACGAATTTGATACATCTATTTAGATATCTATGGGTACTCTTTTTGTTTCCACCGTCCTATTTCTCGGGATAGATGACTCTAATTGATTTCAAACATTTAAAATTCATGTCAAGCATGGGAGAAGCTCATAAAATAGATCGAGGAATCAACCGGATGGCGAGGCTGGCAAATCTATTCGTATATTCACGTGAAAGACCTCGTGTATATATATATAGAGTAAAATGCACCGTTAGTCCATTAACTTGTAGCGAAGTGTCAAATAGGTCCACGAACTCAGAAACTGCATTTTTGGGTCCATCAACTATTTAAGTGGTTCACCACAGGTCCATAACGGTTCATGGGAGTCAAAGATCCGACGTGGCGCTGCCAGCTTGGCGTCTTCTCCCCTTCAGTTGGCGCGCGGGCGCAAGCGTCGGCCGGCTCGCGGATGTCATGGCATCCATGGCGCGGCGGGGCTAAGCCGGCCAGGCCAGGCCTTGGCGTGCTCGCGCGGCAAACCTCGTGCCCCGCACCCCACATCCTCTCAGTGCCCTCGCTCTCCGCCGCCTCGCCCTATCCTCACGCTGCGCTGAGCATCGCCGCCGCCGGAGGTTCAAGCGCCGCCGTCGGCCATTGCCGCTCGATTCGCCGCGTCCGCTGTCGGTCGAGGCGAGCTGACGCCACCATGAGCTTCGCGATGTCGAGTCGAATCTCCGCCGCCAACCCTCGTCGTCATCCCACCGTCGGAGGAGCCGCGCTCATGGGAAGACTGAGCCGCCGCCGGCCATCGTCGCCGATTCGCCGCCTCCATTGCCGGTCGGAGCGAACCGACACCACCACGAGCTTCGCTTCGCCGAGACGCACCCTCACCGCCGGTCGCCGTCGCCGTCTCGCCGCCGAAGCGCCTCGCCCCCGAGAGCACCTCGCCATCGGCCGCTGTCTCTACCGCGGGCCACATTCCGGTCACCATTGTCCAACATCGCCGCCGGTGATCACACCCCTGTGATCCCCTCAACCTCTGTCCACTCCTTCCGCCCCGTCCGCGAGCACAGGCTCGACTGGCTCCTACGCGCCAGCACGAGCTCGAGCGGCTCCTCCGCACCATCGTTCGCGGTCAGCTGCCCTGCGTCTCGTTAACACCAAGCTCCCAGCGTCGGCCACCTCCTCCTCACCGCCTCGCGCTCCGCCTGAGGAGTTCGCCACGGCGTCCCACACCCACGGCGGCCTACTCTACGAGTTCGCCACCGCGTTCCTCCTGGGGAGGAGGAGTGGGCGGCACAGGAGGTGCGTCGCCTGGCGCCCAAGGACAAGCACCCTGCTGCGGCGTCCTCCCCTCCGCTCGCCGGCGACAAGAAGCCGCCTCGGGCCGACGACGGTAACCACTGTGTCGGCGTCCAGGGGAACGGTGACAAGAAGAAGAAGCCACGCCAGTGCGATGGTGGCCCCAAACCCCTGCTGCTGTCGCCGGAGTTCCATGAGTTCCATGTCGCACAAGGTGTTCAATGAAATACCCGTGCACGGCCGCCACACTTGTGTACACGTAGACGCCCAGCTGGCAGCGCCACGTCGGATCTTTGACTCCCACGAATCGTTATGGATCTGTGGTGAACCACTTAAATAGTTGATGGACCCAAAAATGCAGTTTCTGAGTTTGTGGACCTATTTGACACTTCGCTACAAGTTAATGGACTAATGGTGCATTTTACTCATATATATATATATATATATATATATAAAAGATCCTTCCAATTTCAACGGGGATGGCAAGGTGAGACTATTAATTCCACGAAATACATGACACATCGATTTGAGTAGGTAGGCTGAAACCAAAAACGACAATGGGATACAGTACTATTTTATGGGAAGGCAGGAGTTAATTTTGTCCAAGATCCATCTGAGTTAATTTAATTTGTCCTAGAAATTTGGGTAGCATGAGTGTATTAAGTGGTGAATTATTAGAGGAATAGTCAAACTGGACCTTGGTTTTGGATTTCATGTCACGAAGGTCTCTCTCTTGCGAGGCTTTATTAATTTGCAGCCAAATTTCGTACTCTCGTGGGAATGAAGTGTAGGCATCCAGGAACAAATGTTTGGACCTCGACAGTCCTGACCAGGGTACCTATTTAGACCGCTCTCTCTCAACCACAGTGCGTCTTGCAGTCACCAGTCACCCACAAGTCAGGCCACAAATTAAACCACGGAGACGGAGGCCTCATCATCCTGTCATCTGTCGCTCGTTCCGACATGGACATGCACTACAACTACCCGCTTGATGCTCTGCTCGTCTTGCTCCTCTGCTTCTGCCTCAGCTCCCTCCACGGCGGCTCCGCCGCCTCGATCACCGCCGGCACCCCCGATGGATCGGAGCTGTGGGGCTACGTCGAAGTCCGGCCAAGTAACACAAACACCCCTTTGCATAACAAATCTTTCATCTTCTCCTCCTCCTATTTCTATCTAAGCTACATGCGTTTGATGAGATGTTGCCGCTGCTGCGTTGTTGCAGAGGCTCACCTGTTCTGGTGGTACTACAAGAGTCCCCAGAGGGCGTCTGCGAAGTCCAAGCCGTGGCCGACTGTCCTCTGGCTGCAGGGCGGCCCGGTACGATCCTGTCTCTCCCCCTCCCATCAGGATTTCGGCACACAGACACACGGTGCATGCCTTGCTCTGCACTACTCTGTTTTGGTGACCATCGTCTTCTCCGACCCCTCGCAGGGCGCGTCGGGCGTCGGGCTCGGCAACTTCCAGGAGATCGGGCCGCTGGACGTCGACCTGAAGCCGCGCGAGTCGACATGGCTGCACAAGGCCGACCTCATCTTTGTGGTCAGACTCTCTCTCACAGAGCGATGTGCTCATCCCTCCTCTCCTACAGTCCTACGCTCTGTTACCTTGATGTTTACCTGCGTCGTCAACTCCGTGCTGCGCAGGACAACCCGGTCGGCACCGGCTACAGCTACGTGGAAGACGACAGCCTGCTGGTGACCACCGACTGGCAGCAGGCGGCGGACGCCACCACGCTGCTCAAGGCGCTCGTCAGGGAGGTGCCGGCGCTGCAGAGCGGCCCGCTGTTCCTGGTGGCCGAGTCCTACGGCGGCAAGTACGCCGCCACGCTCGGCGTCTCCGTCGCCAGGGCCGTCCGCGCCGGCGAGCTCAATATCACGCTCGGAGGTAGTAAATGACAACAGCCGGCCTCTACATCAACCAAACCAATGCTAGCTATTTCGATCTATCAACGTCGAGAAGAAACATTGGTTTTTGTGTGTGCACTGAAATTTGTCGTGTCTCTCCTTTCCGGCAGGTGTCGCGCTCGGGGATAGCTGGATCTCGCCGGAGGATTTCGTGGTGAGAAAACATTTCTTGGATCTTTCAATTTTCAGCGCGTGCATGCATAATTGGGAGCTAAAATTAATGAGCTTTGGATGATGGTGCAGCTCTCGTACACGCCGCTGCTCCTGAGCGTGTCGAGGCTGGACGACAACGC
>OAMR01000138.1:2460555-2470886 GCA_900205405.1 Echinochloa crus-galli | reverse complement strand
TGGCTACTAGGCCTGTCTCTTATACACATCTAGATGTGTATAAGAGACAGCGGTACGATCCTGTCTCTCCCCCTCCCATCAGGATTTCGGCACACAGACACACGGTGCATGCCTTGCTCTGCACTACTCTGTTTTGGTGACCATCGTCTTCTCCGACCCCTCGCAGGGCGCGTCGGGCGTCGGGCTCGGCAACTTCCAGGAGATCGGGCCGCTGGACGTCGACCTGAAGCCGCGCGAGTCGACATGGCTGCACAAGGCCGACCTCATCTTTGTGGTCAGACTCTCTCTCACAGAGCGATGTGCTCATCCCTCCTCTCCTACAGTCCTACGCTCTGTTACCTTGATGTTTACCTGCGTCGTCAACTCCGTGCTGCGCAGGACAACCCGGTCGGCACCGGCTACAGCTACGTGGAAGACGACAGCCTGCTGGTGACCACCGACTGGCAGCAGGCGGCGGACGCCACCACGCTGCTCAAGGCGCTCGTCAGGGAGGTGCCGGCGCTGCAGAGCGGCCCGCTGTTCCTGGTGGCCGAGTCCTACGGCGGCAAGTACGCCGCCACGCTCGGCGTCTCCGTCGCCAGGGCCGTCCGCGCCGGCGAGCTCAAGATCACGCTCGGAGGTAGTAAAGATTATTCCAACCCACTCGATGAGCCGATCAATGCCGTCAAGAGTTCATGTAATCATGTGTGCCATTGAGATGATTCTCTCCTTCGTCTGCGACAGGTGTTGCGCTCGGAGACAGCTGGATCTCGCCGGAGGATTTCACGGTGAGAAAACATTTCCTGGATCCTTTCAGCGCATGAATTTTGGAAGCTAAAACGAGCATTCAATGCTGCAGCTCTCGTACACGCCATTGCTCCTCAGCGTGTCGAGGCTGGACGACAACGCCGGCGAAGAAGCAAGCAAGTAAGCCCGCAGCTGGGGAACTGAACCAGGTAAACCAACATTCGCCACTTTTGATCGTTAGTTAGCTTACGGCCGGTGTTTGGATGTCAGGAAGGCGGAGACAGTGAAGGAGCAGATCGCGGCGGGGCAGTGGGCCGCCTCGCAGAGTTCCTGCTGACCAGCCTTGTATCGCGCTGAGCATGATCAGCAGCATAACCCAATCGCCAGCAAGCTAGATGACTTTAAGTGATATGCAAAGAAGTGAAGAATAAGGACTTCAACTATAAGCAACTAGCACAAGGACGACAATGCAGAATTCTTGAAGTACACTATAGGTTACATGCTTAAAAGGCAATGGAATTGATGGTGCCAGTCCCATTTTTTTTATTTTTCCCATTAAAAAACAGAGTACTTGTGTCATATGAAAGTGTGGTGTCATCTCATATTGTAAAATCGTTTATCTCCCCTCTCACTTTTAAATATTCTAAACAATACTCATGTAGATATTTAAGCTAGTGATTTTTAAATACCGATACTTTAGTTAGCAATAACATATACACTATTTTTAATCCACATTCACAACTTTCTTCACTTTGCATCACATCCCATATGTATTTTTCATATGTTTAATTTATTAAATACTTAAATGTGAGTAGTGAATTTAACAGGAAAATCAGTATCTCATTGCTTCCTAATACATACGTATATACATTATCTATGCGTGGTGACATAGATCATGCATCCACTTATACTTTAAGTTAAGTATTTTATCTTTACTAACAATGACGTCACTAGGTGAGTTTGAATTATATATATGCGTGCTTTGGTCTTATTTTTTATGGATGACATATATGTAGGTAATTTAGATGTAAATTAAGGAGGTTACTTCGGATTATTTTGTATAATGATATAACTAGATAATTTAGATAAAGATAGGAGGTTACTTTATGTTATTTTTCATAATGGCAGTAGTAGGTATTAGATCTAGATTTAGAGGGTTATTTTCATAATCGCAGAGGTCGCTAATTCTTGTCAATGATGATTAGAGTGATATCAGATCGATGGATGGATGTTTCTAATTTTATTTCAATTTCTAGCATTTTTATTTTTTTAGCATGTCTTGTAAGAGCATCTCCAAGAGTGCCTAATAAACACTGCCAATAATTAATTTCAGGAATGAAGTGAAAAAAACAAGGCTCCAACAGTTGTCTAAAGTTGTTTCTAATTTTTCAGCGTGCCCAATATTGACCCATTTTGAGCTAAATTTACCCCTCATTTGTGCACTCGCAATCCCATAAAAAGATGACGCAAAAAAAAATGTCTGAGTTATTGTTCATGCAGTGTAAAAATATCAGATTTTGGGCCCACAAATAGATGATGTGGCAGTAACTAAATCTTTTGGGGGCTAACTTTTTGGGAACTGTTGGGTGGAGGGATATTTTTTTACTCCAAATAGCTTTTGGCGAGGTCCCCAAATTAGTGTTGTAGGACTTTATTTTTTGACACTCTTAGAGAAACTCTAAGGGTTCAGTAGAGGTTTTATAAGGCGGCTCCAGTTTGTACTATTAATGTCTTAATAGACATAAAATTATATACGTGCAAAAGATATTCTGATACCTCCTATTTTAAAATAGTGTACCAAAAGTTAGCACTAACCAACGGTACTCCACCAACCCATGCTCACGTTTAAGCGTTATTTGTAAATTTGAAAGACATAAGTATTAAAAATTCATAAAAAATTATAGCATGCAGCTAATAATTAAAATTGCTTACCTTGTCTCTTATTTTTAAATTCAAGGATAAATTTGGGGTATGATGCTAATCAAAATTGCTATTTTGTATGTGCTTTCTCATCTATATTCCTCTACCGCTTCCGCTGGCGCTGCCGTGCTGACCGCCCATCTCCCGCACGCCCCACGGGCCCTCACTTCAGAATGCCTATGGACAACTGCCGCCCCCACCGCCGGCCCGCGCCACCAGATGCCCTCTGTCGCCTGGTCGGCAGCACGCACACCGCTTCTCCTCTGCTCGGCGCTCGCAACCACCGCCAGCTGCAGGCCGCATGGATGGCAACGGGTCGGGCGAGGTGCAGGTGAGCCATTTACCCGCCCGATAGCATGCCCGACATGGTTAGTTTTACCCGCCCGATAATATGTCCGTGGGTAAAATTTCTTGCCCATGCCCGTGCCCATCGGGTACCGGCGGGTATCGGGTACCCATCGGGCGTGTTAAATTATATGTTAAATAGCACGAGTGCTCAACATATAAGATTAGATTTTGCTTACTATTTTTTTACACAAGCACATTATACAATAAATATTGTTCAAACAATCATAGTCACATAGATTACAACAACAATAAAAAATATTGTTCACACACAAACATAGAAGTAACTATTTTTCACACACATATACCGTTGTGGGGGGGGGGGGTTTGCGGGTCACCCGACGGGTATCCGCGGGCGAGTCTTCTTGCCCGCGACATACCCGCGGGTAAAATTTCTTACCCGTACCCTTACCCGCGGGTAAAAGATTATGCCCATACCCTCACCTATCGGGTACGAAACCCGCGGGTAGGATTGCCATCTCTATGCAGGCGGGGTGCTGCCCCCGACCATCCCTCTAGAACCCAAGCGCTCCTCCTCTCCCAACACCAGCAACCCAACCTCGAACCCTATCGCTGGCCCAATCGACCGCTCGGAGCGGTTGACCATAGAAGCAAGATGTGGAATAAATATACCTCTCTATCGCGCATCGAGCATGCGTGTAATAAACATAGGAATTGCATGAGGTACATATAGGCATTGCCTAATATTCTATTAATTGGTCTTCCTCATTTATATTATCACAACCTAATTCAAGTTGCTCTCTACAAATATGAACTACTAATAAGTTGGTCTTAGAGGTGATTACATACGAGCACTCCTGGTCAAACACTCGAAGTTATACCAAAAAAAGTATAATAATACCAATTTTAGTCATTTGGCTATCAGTTACTCGCTCTCTGTTTAAATTTTTTACATAGTTAAATTTTGATCTGTTTGACCATTTATTTTATAGTAAAAATAAATTAGTCAAAATATGCACCTCAAGGGGTTCCCCTCCTATCTCGACCCAAAACCTTCCCTTTCAACCTCTCCTTTAGATGGACAGGCTCACTAACCTCAAGGTATACACCCAGTCCTTTCGATTAAGTACAAATGAGTTGTTGTTGTTTGAGTACATTGCCAAGAAAACATGTACACTTATTCTTTTTTGGTATAGATAGATTCTCGTGAAAGACCCTATTTATTGTTGAGAGCAAGACTGAATATTATAGGAAGAAACAAACCGCATCATGTCATTGTCAATATCAACCTCTTGATCTCTTTCATGCAATTTGTCCTCAATCCAAAATTTGTAGTCCTTGGCTAATAAGTTTTACATCAGAATATCTTATCACACAAGAGCAAGTAGGTGTCACTTTTAATGTAGGCATTGTTGGCACTTCTTACGATCCAATATCAGAATTGGGGAATCCCGGTACTGGATGCAAGAAGTGTTCAGTGGTTTTCCTTATGGCTTAGTAAAATATATAAATATTCTGCAAGCGCACAGAATCACCGCTGTAGCACTTCACGTGGGAGTATCCCGAGGTATCGTAATTTATATTTCCGCAGGGAAGCTTTGTTAAGACTACTAGTGAACAGATATTCGAGACTATCAGAGAAGGGTACACGACTAAACAAGACAGGGGATAAACGGTATTGGATAGGAGTGGATATACCGGACACACAGCTCAAGGGAGGCTCAGGTAAGGGAGAGAAGAGATAGATAGCTGGGAGGACAACGAGAAGAGATAGAGGACTATCCATTGTCTATTCATCTGCATTATTTGTTAATAATGCAGATGAATAGACAATGGATGTACGGGGACCCCCACGCTCAGGCGTTCCGTGATGGCCTTAGGACGTTTCTCGATGCCGCCGAGGCTAACAGGACGCCGTCCGGTTTCATGTTCTGCACATGCACCCATTGTAAAAATATACAATCGTACAAACAAAGAGGTTGTCTTCAAGTGCAGTGAAATCAAAGCGCATGTATGTTAGTATGTTGTTTCCTTTGGCCCTCCCGATAAGCAAAGGTTAGCAGTATGGTTAAAAATCAAGCACTAATATACTATGTAGTATATAATTGATATGATCGATGGATAGATCACATTTGAATATTGTTGTTACCATCAGTGATCGATGGATGATGGTACTTATAAAAGAGGAGGATTACGTTGAATGCCGAGCGAGACTGACTGGACCAGAATACAACAACAAACATTTCCTCCACGTACAGGCTAGCTCCACTATACGACGACATGCATCATGCGTTGGAACGGCTTCTTCATGTATATATAATAAATATAAAATACTCGTGCATGTCCGTGGTTGACCGGTAGGCTCCACGCCACTCATCACGCCTGGCCGGATGACAATAAAGCATGCATGTAGACGGCCTCCTTGCATCGCCTTGTATTGCATTGTCCTCTTTTTTCTTCTTCTCTCTTCTTCATGATGCTTATCTATCTCACCACCACACAACATATCAGTAACTCTATTGCAACAGCTACTCTTCCATTAGTTCAACTGGTTAAATTTCTTATAGTGGAATCTGTCCACTCAAATTCAAATCCTCCTTCAGCACGAGTTTGCATTACAAATTATTATTAATTAGCTTTGTATACTAGCTAGCTAGGTTAAACATTTGTAATTATGTTCAATTCTAAATATGAAAGTACTAACATCTAGAACATTAAATTAGTTTTACTTAATCCACCATAAAACATATATTGATAATATATTTAATATTCTGAAAATTAACATATTTTAATAAATTTGGTTAAAAATTTACAGAGATTTGACTCAGGATAAAACTAAACTTATCAATAATAGAACGATGGAGAGTAGCTTGCATTTTATAAAACTCATATAGTATATGATACCCAATACAATACAAGTGCCTCTCCTACACCGTACCCCCACGGCCGGGTAATTGTACTTGCAAAATTAGTGACAGAGCAACTATTCATCATTTCCAAGGTGAGAGACATATGGTTCATTCCATGCATAGTTGGGAGTTATTTTATTCAAGGGAAATATTGTTTAAGGGAAATATTTTTGGCATTTTCATCAATTTTTTTAAATGCAAGCTAACATGAAGGGAAATGAAAAGGGAAATTAAAAGAAATCAAAGTGCTGGGTCGATCTGGACGTACCTGGTGGGGGTCCTCCCCCAAGCTAGAACGCTTCACTGGTAGGGATTGAGTCTTGCGAGGTATGCGGCCAGCTGCTCGGACTGCTCCCGGACATCATGCTGGCTCGTTGATCTCCCAGAAGTTCTCCCAGCCGACGGCCAATTTATGGAGTGGAATTAGGCGGAATTTCATGGATTGATTCTTCCTCTCCTTGATTTATTTTTCGAGAGCATGGGCTATCTTTTGTTCATATTTTTGCCATGCCTTTTTGGCATGCTTTTATTTTGATCATATTTTTGCCTAGTCTTTTGGCATGCTTTTTCTCATATTTTTGCCATGCCACTTGGCATGCTTTTCTTTTTCTTTTGCATAGCCCATGCCTCTACTTCACATATTTTGAGAGAGGGAATCAAGGAACATGAAACTTTATTTTATGTAATGGATGATGGTAGGATTTTTGCTAACTTCCAAAGTAGGAATTGCAAGTGAGAGGTGGAGTGTATGTGAATCTCGATCTTAGAGGCATGAAAGATTCCTCACTAAGGTCACAACAATTTGACAAAGCTCACTAAGATGTCGAGTAGCAAATGGTAGAAAGTTTTGGAACTAATCCTATCATATGGCTCTGGTAGGTATTATGACCAATGAGGAACTTTGTTTTTATTTTTGAAAGCATAATCATCCGAGATTTTCACCATACTAAGAGCAGAAATAGAACTCAACCCAAGTCTCACTATATCAATTCCCACAACAACCTAGACTTGGAATAAAGCATGTGCTCCCACAAGATTCAGGTTTATTTT
The DNA here is from genome assembly GCA_900205405.1 of Echinochloa crus-galli. Lineage (NCBI taxonomy): Eukaryota > Viridiplantae > Streptophyta > Magnoliopsida > Poales > Poaceae > Echinochloa > Echinochloa crus-galli. The sequence continues at coordinate 2,463,975 of OAMR01000138.1, read as the reverse complement.
TACTCATGCCAAATAACTCAAGCATAGTCAAGCAGATAATTGCCACAAAGTACTAGCAAAAATTGATGACAGAGCAACTATTCATCATTTCCAAGGTGAGAGGCATATGTTTCATTCCATGCATAGTTGAGAGTTAATTTTATTGAAGGGAAATATTATATATATATATTTTTTTATATGCAACCTAAGGAAAGGGAAAAATGCGAATGCATGAACAAAGTGCTGGGTGGTTCAGACATACCTGGTGGGGGTCCTCCCCCAAGCTAGAACGCTTCACTGGTAGGGATTGAGTCTTGCGAGGTACGCGGCCAGCTGCTCGGACTGCTCCCGGACATCATGCTGGATGGATGACACCATCCCGTCATTCTCTGAGAATGACGGGCTAGGGTGTCTTGAATGCCCCGTGTCCGGTCGTCGATGACGTCGACCCGGTCGGAGATGTATGACAACTCCCGACCGTAGTCGAAATGGGCGGACTGTGAGCATCTGGGGTAGTATGGCTGGGAGGCATTGTCATATCCCCCAGCATACCAGCTTCCGGACCACTCAGAGTCCGTGCTCTGACCATAGTCCCAGCGTCCCGAGGCTTGATAGTTCGGGTCCTGGTACTGTCCAGAGCCTCCTGCTCTAGATGTACCAGCCCCGGTGTACATGTCGTAGGTGGCCTCAAACGCGGACGTGTGTCGGTGCGGTGCTTCTGGTTCGTCTTCCGGCTCCAGTGGGGTGGCGAGCCCGGCATCACGCCTGGCTCGTCCCCTTGTGAACGGCCCTTCACCTGCTACACTGTGCCGAGCGGGCTCTCTCGGTGGAGGAGATTCGTCCGACTCGGCGCTCAAATGAAGCGTTAATTTCTTAGCGGTATACAGCTTTAGTGCCGCACAGGGCAGACGCACCTCGGCTGTATAACCGCGATAAATCATCACAAGTGAAGCATCAGGCAACTTTCGTAGGATGTGAGCCTGAACAAAGTGCTCAGAATCTACGACAGAGCGCGCTGTCTCTATGTACGTGCACTGGGCGTCCTGGAGGACTCCCAGGTGGTTTGCGAGGCGAGTGACTAGAGAAGTCATCGCCATGCTACCCACACGAGAAATATGAGACAGCCAGTGATCGACCATGTCTTTCACTGGAGAAACCGGAATTTTCTTGAACATAGCATACAGAATCCGCAATTCAACTGTGTTCACGGGTCAGATATGGGCTCTCGGAAATACCGTCATATCCACCCACTTGTGCATACGAGCTCGTTGAAGGTGCTTCTCTCCCGGTCCGTCCGGAGAACGATGTCGTTCGCGCTCAGGAGCTGCCTGGCTTGGGGTACAGCAGAGCCTCCACCCAAACCAGCTGCTCCAGCCTCATCCTCGTCCATCCGGCTCGAGCCACGGGACGGGGCTGGGGAACTCCCAGCATCGTTCGAGCGGCGGTTAAGCCGGGGGGAACGACGGAGTGCGGCGATGAGCTTCGACATGGCTCCTGCAAAATGTTAGCACAGAAACGACTACCCGAAGGACTGAGTATCAAAGGTTAGCACAAGAAATCAAGTCAGTCGTTCGAGAACGTTAGTCGCTCTTGCGGGGATCAAAACCACCACAAATGGTTTAGTCGTTCTTGTGGGTGTTGGAGACCACCACAAAATCGTCCAACAAAATTTCAGCACAAGGATCACACAAAGGCAAATATTTTTGGGATTTTTCTAGAGATGCAAGTGAACCAAAACTTGGGCAAGAACTTTGGAAGAACTAGAGCAAGCACTTGAGGAAAGAAATGAGAGAGAGAGAGAGCTCCTAGCAGAATTTTCAGAATGGGAGAGTGAGTTAATGGTGCAAGGAAGCAAGCAAGCAAGGCCAGCATTTATAGGCCGAGGGGGGATGCCTTGGCCAGTTCGACCGAAGGCTCTGGTTCGCCCGAACCAGGCCTGGTGGCCAGGGCACTCCCATGTGAGTGCAGCACTCACATGCCTTCGATTCCACTCCAAAATTTTGTGGCCATCAATTCCCAAGGACATTTTTAGTGGATTTTAGTGGTAGGTGAGATGGAAATGAGACATGACCAAAGTGGAATTTAGTGGAGTCACCCCCATGCTGCCATGTACCTGGGCAGTAGTAGGTGACAAAGTAGGGTAGCGTAATAGATACATACTGGTTATCCTCGCGGCGAGCGCTCAGCTTTTAAGTCCGCGAGCGGGACTTCTCCTGTCTTCAGGTGCTCTTGTCATTGTCCGGTCCCGGAGTGGATGACTCGGACGATGCAACCTTCTTCCACCACATTTTCTTGCTTTTATTCTTCGGTGTTGGTGGCGGTGGGATCGGCGTCTCTGGAGAATTCCAGAGGGCTTGCTCTTCCTCGTATTTCTTCACGAGGCGGTCCATTTCTTCTGCGCTCACTTGTTCCGTCGGTCCGTACCACTCGGACTGCTCTCTACCGAGTATTTCCAGCTCTCCACTGATGAGAGCCTTGAGGAAACACTCGGCGCTCCTCTGCTCCGGTGTGAGTGGTTCTCTTCCCGTGGTTGGAACTTGAAATATGTCAACCTTCCGTCGATACGGAACGAGACTTCTCTCGCATCCATATTGATTCTAGCCCGGGTAGTGTTCAAGAATGGTCGGCCCAGGACAAGGGAAAACGAGTGGTCGTTTCCCGTGTCAAGGACAACGAAGTCCACAGGAACGTAACGTCCCCAGATGCGGACCGGTACATTCTCGATCACACCCTCGGGATAGCGGATGGTTGAGTCCGCAAGCTGTACCTGGGCAGTAGTAGGTGACAAAGTAGGGTAGCATAACTTTTTAAATAATACCTTAGACATGATGTTGACGCTGGCCCCCAGATCGCAGAGCGCATCATCAATGCGACGATTCCAGATCGTGCACTGAATGACGGGTACTCCGGGATATTCCTTCCTATCCGGAGAGGTCTTGATGATCGCCCTTTTTGCAGCTCTCGGCAGGTAGGTCCATCTCGGTGTTAGCACTTGGATATTTGAGACCTTCCCTGCATCTGTCTCTTATACACATCTAGATGTGTATAAGAGACAGGCCAACTATAGTCTAAACACAATATAGAAGCAACTAGACTAAAGTAGAAGCAACTATATAAGGCACAAGTAGAATAAAGTAGATACTATATTGATAACTTGAATGTCATACAAAAGAAAAGGTAAAAGATACAAGAGCTAATACCGCTCTCCCGCCCACCAATTGACCCTCACCGCCGCCGTAGCGCCACCGCCACGCTCGCCGCCGCCATTCACCCCTTTTCGTCGAGCCGCCGCCACAAGCCGCCACGCCAGAAGGTGAGCCCCTTAGTGAGCTTGCCATATCCTCCTCTCTCCGATGCGCCGGTTCTCGGCCACCGTCGCCGCCCGCATCGCCGGCAAGCTCGTCGCCGCCGCCGCCGGCCGTCATCCCCTGCTCTCTCTCT
>OAMR01000138.1:2422753-2448378 GCA_900205405.1 Echinochloa crus-galli | reverse complement strand
GTACGATTTTATCTTAGGCACGCAGTGGCTTCGTCTTCTGGGACCAATTTTATGGGACTTCACATCGCTCTCCATGACGTGCTTCGTTCATGGTCGCCGGGTCGTTTGGCAAGGAGAGCCTGGGCGGCCGATCGCTTCCAGCCATCAGTTGCAAGCCGAGGACCTGCTCGAACGCCTTCTGGAGGACTTCTCCGATCTCTTCGTCGAACCGACTGGGCTGCCACCAGCGCGCGTGCATGACCACTGCATCCATTTACAGCAGGGCGCGGAGGCGGTTGCAGTTCGGCCCTATAGGTATCCCCAGCTCCAGAAGGATGAACTGGAACGGCAGTGCACGGTAATGCTGCAGCAAGGCATCATTCGCCTCAGCACATCAGCCTTCTCTTCGCCGGTCCTCCTCGTCAAGAAGCACGACGGCTCATGGCGGTTCTGCGTGGACTACCGCGCCCTCAACGCCATCACGGTCAAGGACAAGTTTCCCATTCCAGTTGTCGAAGAACTCCTGGACGAGCTTCATGGTGCACGATTCTTCTCCAAGCTCGATCTCCGCTCCGGGTACCATCAAGTGCGCATGAACGCCGCGGATGTGGCGAAGACGGCGTTCCGTACGCACCAAGGCCATTATGAATTCCTCGTCATGCCGTTCGGCCTCACCAACGCGCCCGCTACGTTCCAGGCGCTGATGAATGACATCTTGGGCAGGTATTTGCGCCAGTTTCTACTTGTTTTCTTTGATGATATACTCATCTATAGCGCATCATGGTCGGATCATCTTCGCCAAGTTCGCCTTGTCCACGACACCTTGCGCCGTCACCATCTTCGGCTCAAGCGCTCCAAATGTGCCTTCGGTGTGCCCACGGTGTCTTATCTGGGGCACGTTGTGTCGGGCGACGGCGTGGCCATGGACAGCCAGAAGATCCAGGCCGTCGCAAACTGGTCTCGCCCACGGTCTGTCCGAGCTCTCCGCGGGTTTTTGGGGCTTGCAGGCTACTACCGGCGCTTTATTCAGGGGTACAGCGCCATTGCAGCTCCCCTCACACGCTTGCTGACCAAGGATGGCTTTGTGTGGATTGCAGATGCAGAGAAGGCGTTCCAAGAACTCAAGCAGGCCCTGTCCATGGCACCTGTTCTTCAATTGCCTGATTTTGATCGTCAGTTTGTGGTGGAGTGTGACGCTTCAGGCTCGGGCATGGGCGCGGTGCTTCACCAGGGCAGGGGACCAGTGGCTTTCTTCAGCCGGAAGATGGCGCCAAGGCATGTGGGCCTCGCTGCTTATGAACGGGAACTGATCGCATTAGCTCAAGCAGTCAAGCATTGGCGTCCATATCTCTGGGGACGTGCCTTTGTGGTGAAGACAGACCATTATAGTCTCAAGTTCCTCCTTGATCAGCGACTGTCCACAATTCCACAGCATCGATGGATCAGTAAGCTCATGGGGTTCGATTTTATTGTGGAGTACAAGCCGGGGAACACCAACACGGTGGCTGACGCTCTTTCGCGTCGTGATGCTGATAATGAGCAGTGCCAGGCTCTCTCAACGCCTACATTCCAGCTCTGGGATGAGCTTCATCAGCAGTTGAACGGATTGGAGGAATATCAACGTCTTCGAGCCGCAATTGAGAAGGGCGAGAAGGGGGAACCTTGGGCCATTACTGACGGGTTAATCACCAAGGCCCACAAGGTGTTTGTGCCTGCCATCGCACCGCTGGTGCCTCAACTTTTGGCCCACGCTCATGAGATGGGTCACGAAGGTGTTCAGCGTACCTTGCTTCGCCTCAGGTCCAATTTTCAGATCCCTGGCGACAAGGCTTTGGTTCAGGCGTTCGTGCGCGATTGTGTGGTTTGTCAGCAGAACAAGACCAGTCACCTTCATCCGTCAGGCCTGTTACAACCACTGCCGGTGCCCTCTCAGATATGGTCTGATTTAGCCATGGATTTCGTGGAAGCTCTGCCTCGTGTCAACAACAAGTCCGTGATTTTGACTGTGATTGATCGTTTCTCCAAAGCAGCGCATTTTATACCTCTGGGTCATCCATATACAGCCACGTCAGTTGCACGAGCTTTCTTCGATGAGGTGGTTCGTCTGCATGGCTTGCCAACTTCGATTGTCAGTGATCGGGACCCAGTGTTTACAAGTAACCTTTGGCGCGAATTGTTTCGTCTATCAGGCACAAAGTTACAGATGAGTTCCGCTTTTCACCCTCAAAGTGATGGACAGTCCGAAGCAGCCAACAAGGTTATTGTGATGTATCTCAGGTGCTTAACCGGTGACCGGCCCAAGCAATGGCTCAGATGGCTGCCATGGGCAGAATATTGTTTTAACACGGCATATCAATCGTCCCTGAAGACCACGCCCTTCAAGCTTGTGCATGGCCGTGATCCTCCGCAGCTGGTATCCTACGAGAGGGGTGATGCACGGGCTCCCGCTGTTGATCAGATGCTTGTGGAGCGGGATGAATTTCTGCAGGAGGCTCGCGATCGACTTTTGCAAGCTCAGGATCAGGCCAAGCTGTTCTACGACGCCAAGCATACCCCCATGGCTTTCGGCGTTGGAGATTGGGTCTGGGTGAAGCTGCTGCATCGGCCAGTGGCGTCTTTGCCTGGTCCGACGAAAGGGAAATTGAGCCCACGTTTCTATGGCCCTTATAAGGTGCTGGAACGTATTGGTGATGTGGCTTATCGTCTGCAATTACCGGCTGGAGCTCGCATTCATAATGTGTTCCATGTGGGGATTCTCAAGGCGTTCCAAGGGCAGGCACCTGATGCTCCACCTCCATTGCCTCCAATGTTGCACGGGCGTGTGCTTCCAGTGCCCATTGAGGTGGTACGCAGTCGTTTGGCGCGCGGGCAGTGGCAAGTTCTCATCCGGTGGGATGGACGGCCAGCAAGTGAAGCTTCTTGGGAAGACGTTGAAGAATTCCGGCGTCGTTATCCTGCTTTTGAGCTCGAGGACGAGCTCTTTCCGGAGGATGGGAGAGATGTTATGGTCGGTCTCCAATATACACGCAGACGCCGGGCGTAGAGGTTTGGGAGTCGGACAGCCAGGTTGGAAGGCGTTTCGTAGTTGGTTAGGATTTGGTTTTAGTTTCCATAGAGTTCAGTTGAGTTGAGGGATTGTACCGGGCTATAAATATAAAGCCCCTGCTATGAATAAAGGCAAGCAATCAAAAACCAATCTAATCTCTCATCCCGTTTCTCTTGTTCTCATCTCCCTGCTGCTCGTCGCTTCGGCGATAGTTACCGTCGTCACGGGGAGGAAACCGGCTGCGCAGCGGCCGGAGGTCTCTCATACGTATTCCCTACGCTCACTTCCGCACGGTCGTGACAAAAAACTTACGATTACTTGACAATTTTGCATTATTTTGTTAAGAATTATCTTAAATTTGTGAACTTTTTGGTGAAGTTTGAATTTTATCATAGCTCCTTATTTAAACCTAAAATAAGTACTTCAGAGAAAGAAAACAAAATCTCTACTTCGCTTACTCACTTGGGCCTTAAGTTGGCATGCTGGCCAGGCCTAATAATAGACATTCGATCCAATGACATCTTTAATTGGCCACTCATCCAACTCTCTACTCTTCTTTGGAATGTCCAATTAGCAAAAACTCTTGTATGAAATACACTGGAAACAACACCTTTCAAATATAAAATAGTTTAACTTGTTCCCTACACGATATTAATAAATATAGGTGGGTGAAATGGAGGATGGCAAATACAAAGTGTCAGTCGGAGTGTGAAGCGAAGAAGGGCTTGGAATAAAGATGAGAGACCCTTGCTAGGACGAACAGGAACAGGGCAACGGGCTGCCTGTTGCTTTTGTTCTGTTCGAACCACTTGCACTTGTTGTCCTTTGTCGATGAGTGAATTACTGGATGGATCTAAGTTTGATATACTGGGCCAAATATATCTGCAACTTCAAGGACCAGGTAGACACAGACCATACAGTATGAGTATATAAGTAGATCATAACAATCCTGCATCATCATTTTGCGTAGACAACAGCCAATTGTTTTTTTAACGGAATGGCAAAAGATTTACCGTATTTTTTATTAGAAGAGGAGATAAAAAAACAAAACAAGAACAGAAAAACAAAAACCCCACAACACCCCACCACAACAAAAACAGCCAATTGTTTTGACTGCTGCTTGTTTAGATCGAACCATTTATTTTGAAAAAGTTGGCTTTTCCTTTCTTTGAGAAGTGAATTAACAAAAATAGGGACAAATAATATTCCTCTGCCTATTTCTATATTACAAACGCGCAGCGCTCCGGCGCCGGCCAGGGTGGCCACGTCGCAGGCGATTCTCGGCCGTCCGATCGGCCGGATGGACGATCTAGATCACGCGAACTTTGGTAATTTTACAGAAAGGTCCTTCAAGTTTTACGATATAGAACCCGCCATCCACGCCCCTCTCTCAGTCGTTTTTACAGAAAAAACCTCGAAGTTTTGTGAAATAGAACCCGCAGTCCATGCCCCTCTCTCATCCGTTTTTGCAGAAAAAACCTTGGAGTTTTGTGAAATAGAACCCGCTGTCCACGCCCCTCTCTCAACCTATTTTATAGAAAAAACCTCGGAGTTTTGTGAATTAGAATCCATCATCCACGCCCCTCTCTCAGCTACTTCTTTAGAAGAACCCTCAACATTCTATGAAATAGAACCCGTCGTCCATGCTCTTCTCTCAGCTATTTTTATAGAAGAGCCCTCGAACTTTTCATGAAATAGAACCCACCGTTCAAATTAACAATTAAGTAGCATCAAGTCAAAGAAATTACGTCAAATTGCAATTCTAAATTAAATATACCTGTCCTACGTGCGTATGAGACAAGCTTGATGCTAAGTGAACTTCAGTCCTTGAATGTATCTTTATATGTGAACTTTTGTGATGTCATATCTGTAGCCTAACAAACAAGTTAACAGTAGAATATTTTTGTGCCACAAATTCAGCATCCGATATCAAATTCTCATATACCGCGTGTCCGCCACAGTCGGATCTACACGCGGCGGTGGCGGAGCAGGCCCAGGTGCGGCGCGGCGGCGACACAGTGGGGCGGCGGCCAAGCGAGCCCAGGCGTGGCGCGGGGCAACTGCGCCGTCTTGGAGCGCGGTGGTGGGACGACAGCCAAGCGAGGGCGCGCTAAGGCGCGTAAAAAGTACTCGTAGATAGTACTCCTCCACTAATGGCAGTATGGCACAACCCCCTGCTCTCATTGCTTACTTCTGTAACTTCGCCATGTATCATATATCCTACTTCCGAGACGTTGGTCTCAGCGATATGTCATATGCCTTCAGTTTGGCTGCAGGCACGTCAAAAACGCCTTGCAGAATAGAAACACAAAGGCCAACTAAAAACTGTCTTTTCTGCATAGGCGTGTCCGTCATATATGGCGAGGTGCCACCTATTTAAACAGAGAGCCGCAGTGAGAGTGAGACACTCACTCACCGGTCACCGGTCACGGACCAGAGCCTCATCGCCGTCACCATGGACAGGCCCTACTGTCTTCTTGCTCTGCTCCCCTTCCTCCTCTGCATCAGCCTCAGCTCATTCCGCTCCGGTTCCGCCGCGCCGATCACCGCCGGCACTCCCGACGGATCGGAGCTGTGGGGCTACGTCGAAGTCCGGCCAAGTAACGCCCCTCGTCTCGTGCCAAATTCCCGTGCATTCTCTCATTTGAATCCATGTTCTGAGATATATGTCGCCGTTGCAGAGGCGCACCTGTTCTGGTGGTACTACAAGAGCCCGCAGAGGACGTCGACGCCGACCAAGCCATGGCCGACCGTGCTCTGGCTGCAGGGTGGCCCCGTACGCGCGCTGCCACTCCCCGACCGTCCCCAGTACTAGTAGAACATAACCTGAACGTTGTCATGGAATGATGGAACCATCGTCTTCTTGGTTTGGCAGGGCGCGTCGGGCGTCGGGTTCGGCAACTTCCAGGAGATCGGGCCGCTGGACGTGAACCTGCAGCCTCGAAACTCCACATGGCTCCAGAAGGCCGACCTCATCTTCGTGGTCAGATAGAGATCCATATATACACCTCGATCTCTTTGCTGTACGTCGTGGTCTCCCCGTACTGAGTCTTTTCTGCTGTCTGTCTCTCGACGGCCGGCGCAGGACAACCCGGTCGGCGTCGGGTACAGCTACGTCGAGGACGACAGCCTGCTGGTGACGACCGACTGGCAGCAGGCGGCGGACGCCACCACGCTGCTCAAGGCGCTCGTAGAGGAGGTGCCGACGCTGCAGAGCAGCCCGCTGTTCCTGGTGGCCGAGTCCTACGGCGGCAAGTACGCCGCCACGCTCGGCGTCTCCGTCGCCAGGGCCGCCCGCGCCGGCGAGCTCAATATCACGCTCGGAGGTAGTAAATGACAACAGCCGGCCTCTACATCAACCAAACCAATGCTAGCTATTTCGATCTATCAACGTCGAGAAGAAACATTGGTTTTTGTGTGTGCACTGAAATTTGTCGTGTCTCTCCTTTCCGGCAGGTGTCGCGCTCGGGGATAGCTGGATCTCGCCGGAGGATTTCGTGGTGAGAAAACATTTCTTGGATCTTTCAATTTTCAGCGCGTGCATGCATAATTGGGAGCTAAAATTAATGAGCTTTGGATGATGGTGCAGCTCTCGTACACGCCGCTGCTCCTGAGCGTGTCGAGGCTGGACGACAACGCCGGCGACGAAGCAAACAAGTAAGCGCGCCGCCCGGCCGGCGTAATTAACCACCTATACTACACACACGTCCCTTGTTTGCATCGCATTCACACGTGTACGCAAACTGTACGTGTAAAATCTAATCTCAGGATAGCTGAGACCGCGAAGGAGCAGATCGCAGCTGGCAATTTCACCGCCGCTGAGGGTTCGTGGAACGATATTCTGAACTTCATCAGCACCAGGAGCGGCGACGTCGTAAGTGCTGACCGTGTCTCCGTGTACTCTATATCTATTTGGATCATTATCCGATCCTGTAGTTCAAGCACCTGCAGACCACTTATATATGCTCACTTTTAAACTATGAACAATGGTCACCATTACCACAACAGGCGCAACTGGATGATCCTTCTTGATCACAAAAGAGTTCTCGATCTCTCGCTCACTTTTCACTCTCTTTTCAGGACGTGTACAATTTTCTTGATGGCAGCTTGGACTCCGCCGCGTCGATGAACACGCCGACTGGCTCGTCACCAAGCACCGTGCACGCCATGAAGAAGTACTCGAGGTATCTGCGTAGCAAGGATTCCAAGTACACCATCGATGGCATCATGAATGGAGTCATCAAGGAGAAGCTCAAGATCATCCCCAAGGACCTCAGGTCAGCGTCCCCTTCATTCGCGCCACAACAATAAATTAAATTTCATACATTATGTTTTCTTCCGATCCTTCCTTATCAATGCTGTGATGCTACAATTCTTATTAATTATTGCAGGTGGGAGGAGGACAAAGAGTCCGTTTCTGACGCGCTGATTAACGATATAATGAAGCCAAGAATCGACGAGGTGAGCGATCGGGCTACCAGGGCTCAACACGAATGAGGACGTTTTCGAATTTGAAAAGTTGAAGGAATTAGCAGATGATGATTGCCTTTTGAGTTTTCTGTTTACAGATTGATGAGCTGCTGTCTTATGGCGTCAGCGTTACTGTGTACAATGGCCAGGTCAGTACTGTTATACAGTTGCTATTCTCCCATTTTTGGATGCTCTGCTTCAGTTTTTAGTACTGAACATGATTGATATATTGTCTCAATCTGAAGCTCGACATAATTTGCTCGACGATCGGCGCAGAAGCATGGGTTCAGAAGCTCAAGTAAATCTCATCTCTCTTTTCCCCATCAGTAACCGGGCTCAGAGTATATAACTGCATGACTAAATCCCTTGTTTTTGGGGATACGTTAATCTCAGATGGGATGGGATCAAGACCTTCCTGAGCCTGCCAAGGCAGTCTCTCTACTGTGGCCCCAGCAAAGGCACCAAGGGTTTTGTTAGGTCCTACAAGAACCTGCAGTTCTACTGGATTCTTGGAGCTGGGCATTACGTAAGTCTAAACCTCAACCGCCAACATCGCACCTAGAACATGTGAAGCTCTTAAACACTAGCTTGTTTATCTGCTCATTCGATCGTTTAATCGGTTGTAGGTACCTGTCGACCAACCTTGTATCGCTCTGAGCATGATCGGCAACATAACCCAGTCTCCAGCAAGTTAGAAAATTATTTGTGGTTTGCAGAGAACAGAAAAGGCTGGATACTTGAAATTAAAGACACTGGTGTTTTAGGAGAAGAGGTTGTATTTGATTTTCCAAATGAGAGAGAGAGAGAGAGAGAGAGAGAGAGATCCTTTATTTTTACGATTCAATAATAATAGACAACTTATCTTCCCATATTGGAGATATCTACTATAATAGATGAATGGCTAAGATAACATGTAGGACAATTCTAAGTGAGGTTGGAGAGATGAGTCAAATGGGAGGAATAAGTAGTGACCACCCCATAAAACGTTGGATCAGACAACTCGAAATGTTGACTCAGATTTTGCAGATTGTTGAATCAAGTGTATGCAAATGTTGAACGAAGCGCTAGACGGGGTTAACCTAGGTGAGGTGGGAGGCATAAAAAGATTAGAGTAAAATACACTACCTGTCCGTAAACTTATTATGCAGTGTCATTTAAGTCCGCAAACTCTCAAAATGTATTTTTAGATGTTCGAACTTATCTAGTGTGTCATCTAGGTCCTCAATCTTTTAAGACTTATTTTCAATTCCTCGAACTTGCCTCAGTGTATCATCCGGGTCCCCAAACTCTCAGAATGTGGCGAAAAAAGAGGTATATAGTGTGACGTAGAGGGAGCGTCCGTTTCGGAATTAGTGTTTGGGCTCATGATGATATCCATGACGAGTTTATGGAAATATATTTTAAGGGTTTATGGACTTAGATGACACCTCCGCACAAAATATGTATTTTGAGAGTTTAGGGACCCGTATGACACACTAGGACAAGTTTAGTGACATAAAAATATATTTTGAGAGTTCAGGGACCTAGTTGATACTTCAATACAAGTTTAAGGACCGCCTATGCATTTTAGTCAGAAGATTAACTTTTTCCACCACCCCCGTAAATATTGAATCGTGTAATCCAGAATGTTGACTTAGGTTTCTATGAATACAAGTAGGCAAATGTCGAGACTGATGAAATTCTGGTGAATTTGTAAACAGAGAGATTCTAGTGATAGAGGACGTCGAACATGACTACATGAGGCATAAGTCTAATTTTGAACACAAAGATGATTGATGGCAGATTAAGTTCGCAAGTGCAACAGGTCCAATAAACAACATGTGCATAGTTCTTGATGTCCCACCCTACTTTTCTCTCTCCTTTGTGGTTCGGCCCATCTTCTCTTACTTGCTTCAATGATGTCCTTGATAAGGAAGCCCAGGCTTGCTTAACGAGGTCCTCTGTGGTTCACATATCCTCTCTTGATGATTTATTTGGTATAACAAAGACCAAGCTTGTTTCTGCATATACAACATCCATCCATATGGATCTCATAAATTATGTGTGCGTTATATATGTGAAGAACTAGTCAATATTGTAATTGCTCTCACTTTGTATTGTTGACAACTGTAATCAGATCAAACCTAGTATTAGAATACTAGTAGTATTTACTCTTTTTATCCTTTTCTAATGTCGATGGTGTTGTGTTTTCTTCTGCAATTCAGTATACAATTGATAATTTTGGAGCCTCTCTATTCAATGTTGTAGTCACCCATCTTGAAAGTTTATTTTTATATCATTTCACCAATTAGCTAGCTGATATCAATAAACAAGAGTTTCACATATGATTAAGACTTAGGTGAGAAGTGAGGGCAAACATAGGGGCTTTCATGCATAAAACCGTCCATGGTACAGGCCTTGGCGTAGAAATACATCTATGTGGCGCACATGTAACAATACACATTCGATAATTCGTGCATCTGATTGCATATTTTGCTACTTTTTAGACCAAATTAATACAAACATACAAGTTATTTTTTGGTGGATGCAATTTATTCTTTGATAAATATATGTTTGAGTGATTGAATCTTCAAAAAGAACATGTGGTCGAGAAAATCATTTAGGGAAGGCTCACATATTGAAGAAAACACCCCAAGGGTCATTTTATTGATACATTCATTCATTCCACTCACGAGAAATATTCGCTCATCTTATTTGCCTTAACATATAATAGATATCATGATGAGCTTCGGATTAGAAGAACGGCGCGCGTTGGGGAATTCCCTTGCGTCGATGGCGAGCAATCCTTTTCTGTGTTGGTTCTTCTTCGTTCTTGTCATTGCAACTATCTTCACCACTGGTAGTACTTGAACCAACGTTGTTGCTCCTAGTCACATTATCCTTTCCGCTGCATCGAGGACCACTTTCAATCATGGTTGGCATATTCATATCCTTCTTTATGGCTCTAAGCTATAGAAAGTTAGGATTTAAAATAAAGGAGTTAGAAAAAATATGCCATTTCAACTCAACTACATTGATAAATTATGAAAAATATTTATTTATTTAACTTAATCTTTAGATGATGTACAATAACTTACATTGCACCCAAGAGAACAGAAGCGGGATTCATCAAGTAGAGCGCGACCACATGTCTCACAATTATGTGCTGATAAGAAAGGTGCCTTGCTATTTGAGGGACCACGATTATGCTGTTGTGGCCGCTCATTCAAGAACACAACACTTGCACTATTGATTGTGTAAATCTGCACATCACTAATATCGAGAATATCCTCAATCTCTGAGACCCTCACAACATCATGGTAGGATGATCGTCTTATCTGAAAGATCCAATTTTGAAAAACAAAACTTAGATTTTTTTTCTATCTCCTTTTTAAAGAACAAATTAATGTGCACTTTTCACAATATTCATGGCATGTGAATGAAATTCATTCATGTACATCCAAATTTATGACACACCACATGTTATACTTGTTTTATTTTGCAAGTTGAAGTAAGAAGTAACAATAGAAAAGGCAATCAAATCGTAATATATTCAATTCTATGGAATGATGCATATGTGGAATTTCTTAAAATGCTATTGAAAATATGATTACACATTTCATACCTGGATTACACGATGGGTCGAATGATCACATGAACGGCAATAATAGCAGAACGCAGCAGCTGGTGCCTCACATTGGGTGCAAAAAAAGTTACATTCATTGCGAGTAGCAAGAAGATGGTGTGCACAAATGGTAAAGAATTTTGTTGCAAGGAGTAACTCTAGCCATGAAGGCAATGTATCTCTTCTCATTGTAAAATGCTTTGTAGCAGTGTTGGGCTAATAAGTGAACCGAGCGGCTATATTTATAGTGGAATGACCAGACAAGTAGAAGCACTTTTCCTATAAATCCGTTGGCAAAGTAAGAAGCTTTGCGTAATTTGTGGTGCTAATAACTGAAATGTCGGCTACAACGTACAAAAACATATTGAAACGTAAAAACCGCTTACAGCACTGGAAGTTTTGCATAATTTACGGTGCTAAAATTTGAACTTTTGGCTTGAAATTATTGGGAACCAATTTTGAGAGTAGATGCACTTTTCCTATAAAACTATTGGCATGAGAAGCGGATTGTCACAATTTACGGTATTAACAACGAAATGCTGGTATAAATTATAGAGATGCCACATTAAGCATGTTATATTCAACAATGTAGTTGCATCTAACCATTTAAATAATATCCCTTGATGTGATGCCAATTATATTCAACTAATGTAGTTATACAAATACACCTCAAAATAATATTTGCTACCCACTCTTTCAATTCCCAAAAACCTAAATAATATCTAATGATTTATTATATTCAAATTTAAATCCAATACAATCCACTGAAGAGCCTAGATACCCTTTTTCCATTTAAACTTGAGCATATATTGAACACCAAAATCCTTTAAAATTCCAAATAGATCGACGAAACCCCATGATTTTTCCCCTTCCATTTAAATTGAATTTATTAACATTTAATCCTACCAAGGCATGTCCATACTACATAAAACCGTAAGCTTATTCAATTAGAATTTAAACCCCCAAACTTCCAAAAATTCTCAATAAATTCCTAAACCATTTATAAAACCTGAGCATCGCTACTAGGACAAAAGTATCTCTTTTTTTAGCCAAAGCCGTCAAACCCTAACATCGCGAGAGAAAAAGCTACATGACGGGGCACACGCATATGCATATGCATACATGGGGGCTGGCATACAACTTGTGCGTGGATTTATTGGCCAGCAAGCATGGCTATCAGGCTAGGACAGCGCCCTCCCCTCCCATAGCCCCCCCCCCAACTCAATCCAACCTCCTTTCCTGGCCTCCTTTTTTTTCCTACTTCGGCTAAAACCGATAGGGGGTTCCCAATCTTGTGTCAATTTGGTGGAGATATGACACGCACAATCAAACTTCTAATCCGCAAAACCCAAACCATGCAATCATAGCACCACTTCTCTTAGTTATCAACCTTGTGTTGCCCGGTCGACCTTGCCGCGAGGGATGATCCTTGCAAGTGAATCAAAGAACACAATGAAGAATAAGGAACATACTTGAAATTGCAAAAGGAATGAGTAAGCACTCAAAGTTAGGGTCTCATAAATCGATGAACGGTGAAATTGTTCGATGATAGACTATTGTAAGCAAAATTCAAACCCAAATTTTGTGATGGAGGCTGAATATAAAGACCTTAGGCTCAACCAAGGACCCCTAGACTCGTCCCTAATTGTCTCCAAGATGATACACTACCCAATGGGCTAGAAGCCTAGAAGACAATGATGCAGCATCCTGAAAGAGTCTAATGTCCACTTGAATAGATCTTGATGTGACATCAGTTCTATTGGAAAGGTTATCTTCTTAGTTCTCCATAGAGTAAAATTCATCACCGGTCCCTAAACTTATACCGATGTGTCATCCCGGTCCCTAAACTCGCAAATCGACTGTTTAGGTCCTCAAACTTGTTCGACTGTGTCATCCCGGTCCCTAAATTTGCAGATCACTCGTTTAGATCCTCTAACTTGTTCAGTTCTGTCACCCCGGTCCCTAAACTTAGATTTGAATATCATCTGGGTTAAATTTCAAAATCTATAAACATGCAACAATATTTTGGGACCCTAAACAGTTTTAATTCAAAAACTTTTCAACTACAAAGTTGTAGGTCGCGTCAAGGGCTACAATTTTGATATAAAGTTTATCTTCGTTAGAGTTTACATGAAAAGGTTATGAATTATTTTTTGATATAAAGTTTTAGACCGTCCTGTTTAGGGACTGGGGTGTGCAAGTTTACGGACCGGAATAATACAGTCGAACAAGTTTGAGGACCTAAACGGTCGATTTGCGAGTTTAGGGACCGGGATGCACAATGGAACAAGTTTATGGACCGGTGATGGATTTTACTCTTCTCCATATGTAGAAATTCGAAAACAGAGTCCATACACAATCAAGGCATCTGTTTAGTTTGACCTGCTCCTGGATTTCGAGGTTGACTCAAACTTGATATTGTTTGGCATCCACTTTCCTTCGACATCCTTGATGGTCCTCTCCACCTCCATGCTTTAATTCAAGTGCCATGTGCTCCTCTCTATTGTTCCTAAGAATACTAGTATCAATGAAAAAGTCCAAATTTCTACCCTCTATCCTCTAATGTGGAGAAAGTACGGATAACCCCCTAAAGTATTTTTTTTGGTTTATTTTACATCCACAAATATCTCAATAGATGACATCTACCCACTCATAAGATCTATCTTTTTTTCCTCCGTGCACAAATGGTGTCTTAAGTTGAAACTTCATGGTATAATAGAGGGAATCATAAATTATACTTTAAAAATATATTATGTTTTCCATAATTATTGTGAAAGGCTACGATATTTAATAATAAATTAACCATACTGATATAAAATTTCATGAAAAATAATGATGAAAATTCATATTATATTTTTAGAAAATACTATATGTGGTCATCTATCACCCCACAAAAATATAACTTTAAACACCACTTCTACATGGAGAAACAAAAAAAACAAATCTTAATAAGTGGTAGATTGGATCCATTGAAATAGTTGTGGTGTAAAATGAACCAAAACATAACAGACTTTATCCATACTTGAGATTAGTAATTTAAACTTTTTCCTAATATTCAAGCCGTCAGAGTTACTTGCAAGTGTCCATATTTGAGATTAGTAATTTGAACTTTTTCCTAATATTCAAGCCGTCAGAGTTACTTGCAAAGGTCGCGAAATGCCTGCACTGGCAAAAGACTGAAACTACTAGCCAAGCATGCATTGTGAACTTGTGGTGTACTATGGGAGGATGAGGCTCAGCGATTGTTCCCAAGAAGTCATCAATGTTGAGTTTTTTTCAGACCACGCAGCACACTAGAAAACGACTTTCACAGACACCCCCGTTTTTTCACAAGTGGCTCAACAACAGGCATATCCAATAGACTGTTGAATGCGACCGCAAATCCGGCAATCCCAAACCTCCAACCAAATGCATCTATCAGATGCAAAGCTATATCACCAAGGGTGGGTTAATACCACATTCATTTACTATATATTTAGAGCCAATGCAATGCAATGAAAAAACCCACAAAAAAGGGGAGGGGTGTGAACTTGATAATTTGAATATCCAGAACCCATCTCCGCTTTACAAGCAGTGAGCACAGAATACAGAAACAGAATCAATCTCTAATATGGCTTCCAACTAAACAGATTGTATTCCTATTCCTCGTCTGAAGAGTCGCGTAAAGGAACCTTTGCATGCCCACTTGCCTCAGCAGAATCCTACTCATCAAATAAAAGAAATCGGTTAGATCTACAAGGCAAACACAGTGGGCATATTTAAATTATCAGCATTGCAATGACGCCAAAGGAACAAATGTGTACATATAAATCGCAAGACATTACCTTCATTTTATCCCAGTCCTTTAATTTAGAACCAAGCATGTATGTGTCACGCAGAGGTGCCCATGCTGGCTCATCTTCATCTTTGCCGGTGCGCTAGAAAAGGCAGATCAATTATGAGAAATTACAGGCCACAGAGAGGTCCAGGCATTAAGAATCACTCACAACCAAGCATTGCATTAGCTAAGTTTTATTCTGATATGTGATTAGACAGCTATTAGGCTAAGAGTTACTCCCTCCATCCCAAAATATAAGGTGTGGTCAAACTTGGCACAGTCTCTCATACTAACGTTTGACTCTTAATATCTTCAATACTATAATGTTTGTAGCAACAAAATCATACTTATATGGAAGTACTTTTAAATACAAATCTAATGGTATTATTTTTGTTAGCTAAAGCTTTTATTATGGAAGATTAACTAAAGGTCAAAACTTGTAAAGTTTGAATCTTGAATTTGTGCGTGCCTTATATTGTGGGACGGAAGGAGTACTACACATCACGTGGTTCTTTAATTTCTGAAAGCAAAATATTTGCCGACATTTATAATTCTTGTTAATAAGAAAATCCTAGGGCACTATTTTTCCAATTCCTGTCCAGCCATATCATTCTTGCCATGTGGCATGTCAATACAAAATCTTTAGATTATGTTTTTGAATAGCAAACCATTTCCAAACATACCAACCTACCTACAGTTTCTTAAACCATAATTAGCCTGCTTACTGAAAATTGGTTAAATCTGAGGTTGAACTGTGTGTGTGACCATTTTGGATTTGGTAAAGTGCAGTGATCTAAAACACCCTAAGCCGACAGTGGATAACTGGGTACTGCCTAACAGGGTAATACCTAGGATTGCTAGGCAGTAGGCACCAGACTAGCAGTCTAGCACAAAGGGAACATTAGGCATATGTTACCTTTGTCAGAGAGAGAATGCATATTTCTCCTAAAATGGTCATGGACTCATGGTTGCCAGATCTAGTCAGCCCATCCTATCTGGTTTGCCTATTTAAGCATAAGCGAAAACTGAGCGTGCCCAGCACTTAACTAGCCACCTTTTGGAAAATTGATCAGGTGTGGGTTACCCTTGTTGCAATGAACTTGCCCAAACAATGTACTAGCAGGTTAGCTAGCTTGAAAAAAGATCCAGCTTAATAACTATGGGTAGCTTAGCTTATATACGTTACAGAGAGTTTGTGTTAGTTTGGTACAACTATTGCTACTTAAAATCTCCTAATATCCATAAGCCACATGGCAAAACCCCTCATCTCAACAAACCAAACTTCAACAGAGGGGGGATTGCACATTTGTACATGTGTTTGCACAATACCTGGCTTTGAAACTCAAAAATAATGAGTATAGCCATTGCTTGAAATTTTATGTCAAATGATAGTATGAAATATTTCCCCAAGCATCAACCTATACATGTAACCGCAGAAAGCAGTGGTGACTGGTATTGTCCCTCTTAACAAACACCATGTGATTTTTTACTTGTGCAGTCACTATGTTGTCAATTTAGACACTAACTTATCAAATTTAGCATATATGCCAAGTAAAAACAAAAGTGCTTCAGATATGCCCCTGAGTTGCACTAGCTTGACTTTGAAAATATAAGAGTTCATACTATCATCAGAAACATTTAGAGTTCCAAGCTAGGAAAGTGATTTTTAAGTAAAGAGAATATCAAAAAATGCCTACTACCAAGGAATAAATGTATGTTCTACAGTTAAGCCACTCACTAAGGATGGCATGTGGTCCTTGAGACATCAATGGCATATTGTGAGCATAAGGAGCCACGCAAGAAACAATTAGCAGTTGGTACCTTAGGAAAATTTGAAGGTGCCTTGCTCTTTTTATCTTGACGCGATGGCATCTCCAGTTCAGCGAGGAAGGTGTTTTTCGTTTCTTTTGCTAAAACTGCCAAGATTATCAGGAAATCTCAGAATATTTGGATATACTGTAGTTGCAGGCGTATCTCAAAATGAAGTGCATAAAAATAAACATGGCAAGTGCATCATAAAAATATGGTCTTGTGCTGCAATGAAGGGCAGCATGTGCTGCCATTGTTTGCGCCTCTTAGTTTGTATGTTCTTGAGCAAAATATCAAACAAGTGCGTGTCTTATTTCATTTATAGAATCATAAAAAAAGAGATCATATTCAATGGACCATCGATAGTTGTGGTTTTTATGTCCAGCTAATAGAGTCCTACACTGCTAAAGATTTGGACTTCCACATAAGACCTAATTAGATAATGGTTTACTCAAATGTGGACCACCTCACTCTTTAATAACTTAAAACCGGAAAACACATGACCCATATGCCAAATTGAGCCCTGTCAGTTGGGTACATAGAGCACAATAACAGTTAATTGTTTTCAGGCTTGACTAACCCAGTGATAATACCATCAATTAATACCGTTTGGCATGCTCTTGCAATTTGTTATGTCTAACCAGAATATAGAAACAACAATTGCAGAAGCAGTCAGGGCACCATTATTATACTAGTCATACAGGATGTTCTAGTAAACAAAGTCACACTCTAGCAAGTGTTTGGAGAGGAACTATGCATGTTGGACACTACTCTTGTTTAATTAAAAAGTAAAACATAACGAATTAATTAGGATGCCAGTGATAAACAAAAATAACTAAAATCAATAAGGTAAGAACTAGCCAATGCATAATTCTCGAATGGCCCGCAAAAAATTTAGTTTTAGCATATGAAAAATACAACAGTGAACAAAATAATTCACAGGGTCCAAAAATAGCATAGGCAGAACAGCTACAGAACTAGCATGAGAAGGTGAAAATATACCTTTGGCATCTTTAGTCCTTGATGGGTTCAAATCTTTCCGAGACTTCTGTGCCTTGCTCACCTGGAAAGAAAAGAAAATTCCAGTAACAATCAATCCATCAGTGCAAAACATATTCGCATGCATATAGATTGTTTCCCAGTCATCTAGTGCGTAAGTGAAGCCACATTTGGACATTAGAACAAACAATGATGTATGTTGAACAAACATGGAGTGGTCAAAAATGTTGTGCTTCAGAAAGAAATAGAGTGTTTCTGTTCTAAGACTTTGAATATTACCTACTTTCAGATAATTAAGGAAGAAATAGAGGGCTCTATGTTCTAACACCCAAATCAATTAAGGAACCAAGATTAGACTTGAGCGGAGCAAATGATTCCGAAAGAAATAGAGGGTTCTCTGTCCTAACACCTAGAATATTACTTTCGTATAATTGGTGAACACCACAAAGCTACATGTACTGAGGTTGAGATAAGATCGGTGTGCTTACCGCGTTAAACAGCCTGACAACTGAGTCGCCAGCAGCCGGATAATTCATGGAAAAAAAGATATAACAGTGAGCAACAGAGTGATTTTGGTGAAATTTATAGCCAGAGAGGCAAAACGACATGATATTAAAACAGTGCATTACCCCCCTTGGTAGCAACCTTGATAAGTTCCTTCTCTTTGCTGTCCAAGTGGTCTTTAGGTACGACATGGCCCTTCTCTGCTGCCTTTGCTCCACCAAACCAGAGCAAATTAATGGCTTAAAGTAATTACATTTCCATGAGAGTACACACCTAATGAGCGAGGTGAGAGACATACCACTCGCTTCTCCTTTCGAGCCTCCCCCTTGGGCTTGTGCCCCTCCACCTCTTCTGCCAACTTAGCGGCCACCAATTCCTTGTGCGCTGACAGAATTGGACCCTACACAGGGAGGAACGCATCATCAGAGACTCTTTAACATTTTGTTTCTTCCCTTTCTGTTTTGTTGCTCGCTCATATGCGTCAGTAAAAGAATCACGAAAGGAAGAAATGCAGCAGTCTATGCTGAAGGAATTACCAAGGGGTAGTCAGGGAGCTTCTTGGCCATGATCTTGAGAAAGGCGACACGGAACGCCCTGCAGCCTTGCTCGAACCTGGTGACCGCAGAGGTGGAGACACCCTCTTCCTCTTCTTCCTCGTCCTCCTCCTGATAGGAGTGGGAGAGGGCCTCCTCGTCCTCCTCCACCTCCCCCTCGTCGCCGTCGTCACGGCGGCGGCGGCGTGGAGCCGGCTGCTGGTCGTCCTCCTCCTCGTCATCGTCCGAGTTGTAGTCGCGGGCCCGCTTCCGGAGCAGCTTGAGGAACTTGGCGCTGGGCTTGTTCCGGCGGCGGCGGGCGGAGTCATCCTGGTCGGAGCGCGCGAGCTTCTTCTTCGCCTTGTTCTTGTTGCCCTTGCCCTTGGACCGCGTCTTGCGCTTGCCGGGGTTCGGGGCGGCGGCGGACGGCGGCGCTGATACGGCCTGCGCGGCGGCGGCCATGACGGAGTCGCTAGGGTTTAGGGCTTGAGGCGCTGTAGTGTAGCAGAGCGGTGACGGTGGCGGCGGCGGCGGCGGCGCTGCCTCTCCTCTCTGTCCCCTCCCGCTGGATTTTCTTCTTTAGTCGGATGGGCAGGGCTGCTGGTCCGTTGCAGCTGGGCCTGATGGATGACGGGCCATGCAATTCACCACTATGGGCGTGTCGAGGGAGAAGAGGCCCAACCAAGTCCAATACTCCGCAGAGCAACTGAGCGAGCGAGAGAGATCCGGGGGTGTGTTTCAATTTTTTATTTTATGATAAACTTTACGAAAAAATTAGGATGAGGAATAAATGAGAAGAAGCTAGGTTTTCCAGCTATCAGCCTTTAATTTATTTCAGAAAATTACTCTATAGAGAATTGCTCTTCAAAAACTATTTGGTCAGGATGGGAATGGGCCCGGCCCTGGCCTCGGACCCGGCCCTCATGGCCTCAAGGTCAATTTTAGAGGGTCATGAGCCGATCCAATTTAGTCTTTATCTACACCCTTGATGGCCCAATGGCTAATATGGGTCGGCGTCGTTCATCCTTTAGGCTATGCTTAAGCAAACAATCGGATAAGTTTTGGCCATGTTGCTACTTGATAATTGCTAATTTATAAAAAGAAAATTAATTACGTTGCTATGACACTACCGGTAATTACGTGCAAAGAAGGAAAAAAAATATTGTACATGTGTTGTTGGGCGTCAACATGAAAAAGAATTATTCAACCAACATCTTATATGCACCAATAGATAGAGATGCAAAGTTAATTTTTATGTGCGAAACTGCATACGGATGTATATTTAGTGAGACTTTTGGATCGGCCCTATCATACCCATTGGGTCGGTAGGGTCCGGCTCTATGGCCCCATTTTTTGTTTGAGGTCGACCCGTATGACCCATTGGCCTTGTTTTTATGGGCCAGGCCAACTACCCAATGGGTCGACCCGGCCCATTCCCATCCTTACTATTTGGTAGAGCTCCTCTTAGATTCGACCTAGAATTTCCTCAGAGAGCTTTGCCAAACAAAATTTCAATTTGACTGATGCTTCTATTATTTTTTTCAAATCTTAGGTTGCTGATGGATACAACGCAATGATTATTCAGAAAATAGTATTACATACATGATTAAGGAAACATGAAGTCCATGTACATGATTTAAAGAAAATGCATAGCACGTTGAAAGGAAAATAAGAAGTACACAATCAAGAAAATGAAAATTACACAGTAAATACATGTCTACATGATTAATAAAAACTACACAATCAACAGCACAATGGAAATAAAATAAATGAACATATCGTAAAAAAATATAGCCATTGGAACATAGCGCAAGATATAGGTGTCGGAAATATAGCTGTTCAAATATGACCATTACAAATATGTGATTCAAAATCTACTCATTATAAATATAGCCATTACATTTATACCGAATAAAACTAAAACCGTCGCAAACTACACCATTTATCTCTTATATCAGGTATGACCAATTCATGAAATAAAGGTGGATGGAATATAGAGGTGGGTATGAGGGAATCAGAGAATGCATAGAAAAATATGAAGTAAAATATGGTTAGAGGGCCTTTGATGTGGAGAACTGGGGACACATGTTCTGTTTACATACACCAGTTAAACTTTACATGCTAAAGTTCAACTAAATGAGATCCAAACAGACCAGCTAAATGAAATGGCCTCCTATATATCTAGTACAAAAGCAAACCTCCATCTATTTCGAACCAGTGGTATTATATCCAAACCTCCATCTAAAGTTCAACGGAAATTAAAAACGGGAGACCCACGGAAGGTGCACCAGCAAACCAGGTCCTTGGTGCCAGGCCCCACAGGGGTGAGCGGAGCTGCGGAGGTACGGTGCTTTGGTCAGTGGTCACGTATTCGTGTCGTGTGACATTGCATCCGGTACGTGTTCGTGGCAGCAGCACCACTACTCAGCTGTCTCGATCGCTCTCTGGTGTGCATCGTATAACTAGCGCGAGAGCTGGGTGCAACGCACCTGGGGCTGTCGGAGTCCGCAACATTAAATTGTGCGGCTCTCGCCATGTGAATGCAGCGAACGGCGAGGTGTGCAAGCTCATCTACTCCGATCGGCTAGCCGTCGCGGCCCACGAGGACAGTTTATAGGTAGTGTTCACACTGCCATATTATAACAAGATATATCACTTTAAACACTACATTTCATAATATTTTAGAATGGATTCTTAATAAATTTATTATATTTCCTCTCTACCAATTATAAATTATATTTGTCCTTTATCTATCATAAAGACGTTATCCTCCCTTAGGCCTTGTTTAGATTCAAAAAGTTACTCCCAAATTTACTATGAAAAAAAAGATTCCTCATCACATCAAAATGTCATAACATATATGAAGTACTAAATGTAGATGAAATTAAAGATTAATTGCATAGTTTTGTTGTACTCTACGAGACGAACATTTTGAGCCTAATTAATTAATTTTTGGACAATTTTTCACACATACAAACGAAATGCTATAGTGGCGCAATGATTACGAAGTGACCTTCCACTCCCAAATTTGGCCTCCAAATTTTGGAACTAAACAGGCCCTTAATGCAAACTTTGGTAGTGTCCTGTATATATAGGTTCTTGTGTCAACACTGGGTCTTGCACGAGATCCAGTTTCTTCCTTTTTCTATTTTATCTTATTTAATACAGTGTCACATAAACAAAAAGTCCTACATGACAGCATAATTAATACTATGAAAATCATCCTACATGAAGGGTTGGGACTGTCCTAAGTCGCCCGCAAGGTAAAAGGGGAATTCAAATGTTTGGCCAGCGTGTTTGGCTCGTCGGTGATTTCAAATGTGGTTTTCTATTTTCTTAAATTAGAAAAAAATAATTTAATCTAAACATGTTATAACTAATTATCAAATCAGAAAAAATAAGAAACTAGTATCAAAATGTTCTACAATGTAACCTCGTCGTGTTCATGCTCCATCCTAGAGTTATTTGGATGTTATTTGTGCATGTTTCTAGTGTTTTATTGCCTATAGTCATGCGTATTATTTACTTGAATTGCCATTATGCATTCTATTTTAGGAAGGATTTTATATTTATGGTCAATCAATAAGAAAAAAAATGTTAGACAGCATGGAATGCCTAAATAGGATCTATATGTGGTGGAGCTTGACATATGCTCATATGTGAGGGTGGTATATATATACTTGTAGTCCACTAGATAGCATTCAAGTAACTCCAAAAGAGCACAGATAAATATTTCACATTATTTTAAAAGGCTTTGGTACTTGTTTCACAGTTTTTTAACAGGCTAAGACCTGTCTTAAAAGGAGTTTTATGACATTAAATTCGCTGATGTGGCAGAGGAGATAGAATGAAAAGTTTCATGGCATGTGAGAGGAGTTTCATCACCATGAAGCTCTTCTGCACGATTACCTAGTTTTTTGTTTAGGTAAATGTGTAGTAAAACAGTGCACTGAGACTGATCTAAGGTATTTACAGATTAAACATACTTTTTAAATTCTTAGAAAATGTAAAACCGCCTTTGAAATAGGCTAAGGAAACAAATATATCCGGTTTCAATAGTTGGATAGTCCCATTTATTTGGTTTTGTAGTTTATAATTGAAAATCAGACTAGTATATCTAGTTGAAACTTGAAAGAGGGTATGAGTTGGACATTTTCCATAGAGAAAAGGACAGTTGCCATGTAAGTCGGCATATCATTTTTTTTTCTCTTCCAGCATGTAATTCTGGTAGTGTCATGTACGTATCTGCTTTTCCTCTACCAGCGCAACCAAAGCATGTCACTTTTGGAGAATGAGAAAAGAATCATGCATGGTCGGAGCAAAATTCGATATCAGTGATCACTTACAAAAATATATACATAGGATAGGTTTATGTCACGTTATAAATATAATAGAAAAGTACACCTACGTCTTCTCTCTCTTTTTTTATTCTAACGTGACTACCAGATCAAGCAAGCTATCACGTTATAGAAAACTAAAAAAAGTACGTTCTTGTTCCAGTTGATCTGATTTCAGTTGCAGAATTGGAGCAAATTAAAATCCGGGAGATCAGTTGCACCGTGATCTCTAAAAAGATAATTATAGGCGATATATTATCTCTTAAGAAGGTAATATAATCCGTATATAGTCACCGTAGTGGTCTAGTTGAGCCATGTAAAAACACAAAATGGGCAGGGGATCCCATCTGAAAAACACTTACTACTGTAGCAGAGAAGTACACCGAAGAAAAAAAGAACCGCTCGTAGAGACGGAGACTATCTTCGTCCAATTGGATCTCCGATTGGTTGGGTTGTTGGATGTCAGATCATGTCATGCCCAACAAGCCATGAACAGTGCCTTATTAATGCATCCTCGTCACCATCTAGCAGTGTTCCGCGGAGATAATCGCACTCGCACGAGCACACACAGCCATGCCAATGGCGAATGTGGCTACAGCCCCGCTCCTAACAGGCAGACCGGAGGCCGCGCCGGCGAAGGAGCGATCCATCGATGACGTGATGGAGATGTACGGCGCCACCGGCGCCCTGCAGCTGCTCAAGGCCGTCTTCGTCGCCTTCGCCTGGGCCTTCGACGCGCAGCAGGTGTTCATCTCCGCGTTCACGGACGCCCAGCCACAGTGGCATTGCCTCGCCGCCTCCACCGCCGGCAACTCCTCCTGCTCCCCGGCCGCGGCCTCGCCGTGCGACCTCCCGCCGGGCTCATGGGCGTGGGACCGCCCGGCCGTGGCCACCGTGGTCTCCGAGTGGGGCCTCAACTGCGCCGGTGGCCCCGCGCTCGTCTCCCTCCCGGCGTCCTCGTTCTTCGCCGGCTGCCTCGCCGGCGGGTTCCTGCTCACGACGCTCGCGGACTCCCTCCTCGGCCGCAAGAAGATGCTCCTCGTGTCCCTGGCGTCCACGTCCGTCGCCGGCGTGCTCACCGCCTCGTTCGCCGCCAACGTCTGGGCGTACGCCGCGCTGCGCTTCGCGTCCGGCTTCTTCCGGTCCATGGTGGGCACGTGCGCGCTGGTCCTGTCCGCGGAGCTCGTCGGGAAGAGGTGGCGCAACGCGGTGAACGTGGCGGCGTTCGTCTGCTTCGCCGTCGGGTTCCTGTCCCTCCCGGCGATCGCCTACGCCTTCCGCGACGCGTCCTGGCGGAACCTGTACATCTGGACGTCCGCGCCGTGCCTCCTCTACTCCGTTCTCTTCTACTTCCTGGTCCAGGAGTCGCCGCGGTGGCTGCTGGTGCGCGGCCGGAAGCAGGACGCCGTCGAGGCGCTGCAGCAAATCATCTCGCTCAACGGGGCGAGCCGCATGACGAACGCCGCCGACGGGGGCGGCGGCGTTTTCGCCGCGCTGCATGCCATGTGGGAGCGGCGGTGGGCGCTGCGGAGGCTGGCGGCGATCATGGCGGCCAGCTTCGGCGTGGGGATGGTCTACTTCGGCATGCCGCTCAACGTCAGCAGCCTGGGCCCCAACCTGTACCTGAGCGTCACGTACAACGCGCTGTCCGAGCTGCCGTCGGCAGCCCTCGCGTGGCTCCTCGCCGGCAGGGCCAACAGGCGGGGCTCGGTGATGGCGCTCACCGCGGCGGCGGGGGCGTGCAGCCTCGCGTGCGTCGCCGTCCCGCGGCGCGCCGCGGCGGTGCGGATGGCCGCCGAGGTGGCGTCCTTCTCCGCGGCGTGCACGGCGTTCGACATCGTGCTCATCTACACCACCGAGCTGTTCCCGACGTCCGTGCGCAACTCGGCGGTGGGGCTGGTGCGGCAGGCGATGGTGCTCGGCGGCGTGGCGGCGCCCGTGCTCATCGCGCTGGGCCGCGAGAGGAGCTTCTGGTCGTTCGGCGTGTTCGGGATCGCCATCGGGTGCTCCGGCCTGTTCATCGCATTCTTGCCGGAGACGAGGGGGAAGAGCATGTCGGACACCATGGAGGAGGAGGAGCGCAACGGTGAGGCGCGTCGTCGTCGCGTCGCGTCGTCTTGCACCGGCGGCGTGACCGCCGGCCTGGTACATACCACCGATCGTGACAGCTACGTCGTGTAACTTCGAGCGTCCATGCATTTGGTTTTTCACGGTACAGTACAGTAATTTCTGCTTGCAAGGTCAACCACGTGCTCCACGTTGCTTAGCTATATGTAAACCTGCCGTCCAGCTATGAATTCATATACTGTTCCTTAGTACGCAGCAGCAGATGGCAAATCTATAGTCTCACTCATGCTGTCAAGTACTAGATCCATATGAATAACACTGTCTCGAGGACCCTCACGTCGCCCCCAGGCGACTCGAGGGGCGATACACCGCCGCCGCCCGGGCGGCCTCCTCCGTCCAGCGCCGGCCGCCGTCATCGGCTCGTGGTGACGGCGGCCCCTGTCTCTTATACACATCTAGA
>OAMR01000138.1:2402925-2422639 GCA_900205405.1 Echinochloa crus-galli | reverse complement strand
CTCCCCGGCGGCCCTCACACCGGATCTGCCGCCGGCGTCACCGGATCCGCCGTCGGGTCTGAGGCCGCCAACTCCGCCGTGGCTCTCCCCGGCGGCCTCGCCCACGGCCTCCGGATCTGGGGGACCCGCCCCTCCCCGGGCCTACTTCGCCTTTGACACCGCCGGCCTGGACATGGTAGCTCTGCTGCCAGCCCCCTTCCGTTGGTAGCTGCCTCCGTGCTGCAGGCCGGCGCCCCTCGCCCACATGTGCTCTTGGTCGTGAGGTCGTTTCTTGGTCGCTTTTGGTTGTTACGGCACCTGCAGTGGCTCTTCATTGCCTTCAGCTTGGATTACTCGCTGCCATTCCATCGATTTTGCTCTCATCCGGGGTTCAGCGGTCGGTTGCAACGTGGAGTTGGGTTTGGTAGGCTTCCGGGCGAAAGCCTTGCTTGGCAATGGCCAGTGCTGATAACGGTTGCGTCTTTTAGCGTAGCTTACCCTGTTGGGGGCGTTGTCTCGGCCACCAAACTCTTTCGGTTTCGCCAGGTGAAGACTTGGACTGCTCCTTCGTGGACAGTCGGACGATGGCGGTGTCGGTGTCGTGTTCTCCTTGGAGGCATCGTCTTGTTGGCCCTCTCGTTTTGCCGCCTTTGGCTCCGGATTGCCAGAGAATCGATGACGTACGGGTGTTCTGAGTGTCCTCTCTTCTGCAGGTGTCGGCTTGTCTTAGGGCTTCAGGCGTCTTTGTTCATCTCGTTTGTTTCTGATGTTGGTGCTTCGGTGGTTAGCCAGCTCTCGTGTTCTCTAGTCTTGCTAGTAGTTGTCGTTGGTCGTCGTAGTTGTTGTTTCCTTTGTTTCTCCGCGCCTTGGAGGTTCTTCCGAGGTTGCTTAGATGTAATTCCCTTCTTCTTAATGAAATACGTGCTATGCACGTTCTCAAAAAGATCCATATGAATGACAGCAACAGGACTTAGCTAAGAAAAAAAATCTTGTCTCAATTAACATCCAAAGATTATTTTGCCAACAAGGGAGAAGAGAAAAGTGGCTACCAAGGTAGCAGGAATTTGAGATTGAAAAAAAAAACATAAGGAGGATGCATGGGCATATGTCGTGTACTTAGTTCAAAATCTTAGCCACAACTCATCTTCCCTAGTACTAAGTAGAATATTTGCCACTATAAAATTTGTATAGTTTAAAATAAAGTATTAGTGAATTTGTATATGTTAAGCCATTTTTTATGTAGACAAAACCACATCTGAAAACCAGCTCAAGGGATTCCCAAAAAAAAACAGCTCAAGGGCTAAATTTATTCAACCATCATAGTTTGATGGTCAGTGATATCAATTTTTGTTGGATGGCCAAGACCATATCGGTAGCGAACAGTTGGCCGACCCTACCAGCTTCTTCAAGAGCGCCAGCTTCAACGTTACTCAATTTCATTCCTAATTTTTTCTTTTCAGAAAAAGGCCCTTTAATACCCCGATCTATTCACTTTGTCTGCTTAACCCCCTCAACAAAATTTAGACTCATTTTACTCCTTTAACTATTTTAGTTGGTCCAATCCACCCCTATTTTTTTTCTCCATGTATATTGAATTTTTAGTTCAAATTTTAAGAGATGACTTATAACATGATGTCCTATATTAAAAATATATATATTATGATTATTTATGACTTTTTCCGGCAATTTGGATCCCTATAATCAATTTCATATAAATTGTTCCTAATCTATAAAATATCTATGACAAAATATTAATATATGTTTTCTAAATAAGTCATCATATTCTATATTCTCTCACAATCATATAAATTGTTCCTAATCTATAAAATATCTATGACAAAATATTAATATATGTTTTCTAAATAAGTCATCATATTCTATATTCTCTCACAAAATTTAAATTTTAAACTCATTTTCTAGGCAGAGAAACAAAATGATAAATCTCATTAGATGGTAGATTGAACCAACTAGAATAGTTTAGTGGAGTAATTAAGTCTAAATCTTTTGGGGGAGGGTTAATAAGTAGACAAAGTGAATAGATAAGGGTAGTAAAAATAGACCTTTTTCTTTTTCTGAATGATTACAGGGAAGGACGGGACGAACGGGTGCACCAACAAAAATTGGTATTTACAGGGAAGGAGGATCATGAAAGGCAAACAGGGCGCACCGACAAAAAAAAAAGTTTACACGAAAGAGGTTGCAATTAGGAATATGTAACAGATTTTTGAGGCTATGTGAACATAAAAATAAGACCATTGTTGAAGAAAGGAGTGTTTTGTAGGAACAATATCTTTTGGTGGATCTCAATACTGGATTATTTGGAGTAAGATGTTGGGCACTCTTAGAGATGCTCTTAATAACAACTTATTTATTATGCCATTATTTATTTTTTTAATATTTTATGTAGTCTTTTCCGTTACACTTTGGTTAAAAAATATATCATTTGTGCATAGTGTGCTACTAAACCTATTACTATGCAAAATATTTTGAAATGTCAATTAATAATTGATGTATACTAAATTTGCTCATAGTTTGTCTTAGTTTTGATCAAAACACACCGGGCTGGACTTTTCTAGGATAAAATATATGCCATCTCTTACTTACTCCTAATAACCCTGTCCTCGGGAACGGCGACCGTGCGACATGCGTGTCTGCCACCTACGTCTACCTCGTGCGATTCCTGCCGTCTACAAACGATCCGACGCACCCCCCGATGCCCCCTCCCCCGCGAGCGTCGCGCACGCACCGTCCCCTCCCCCGCGAGCGTCGCGCACGCACCGTCCCCTCCCCCGCGAGCGTCGCCCCCTAAACCCTACCAAAACAAATCCCCCAACGCCTTCCAGCCGCCGCCCCTCGATCTGCTTCGTGACACTCGTCGCCGGCTACCGCGCCTGCCTGCGGTCCCTCCATTCACGAAAATGATGGTGCCACACGACCCCGCGCAAAAGCCAACCTCGCAGCGCCCCATCGCGGAGGGCGACACCGTCGTGGTGTACGAGCGCCACGACGCGATGCGCGCCGTCGCGGTCCGCGCCGGCGGCGTCCTCCAGAACCGCTTCGGCCTCTTCCGCCACGACGACTGGATCGGCCGCCCCTTCGGATCAAAGGTCTTCAGCGCCGGCGGCGGCGGCAGCGGCGGCGGAGGACGCAGGGCGGAGGGGGCAAAGGGGGCGGAGGCGGCGGCGGCGACAAGGCCGGTGGTGGATTCGTGCACCTCCTGGCGCCAACCCCGGAGCTCTGGACGCTGGTTCTCAGCCACGGGACCCAGATCCTCTACATTGCCGACATCAGCCTTGTCGTCACCTACCTCGAGCTTGTCCCCGGGTGCGTCGTGCTCGAGTCCGGCACGGGTAGCGGCTCGCTCACCACCTCGCTGGCGCGCGCCGTCGCGCCGCAAGGCCGTGTCCACACCTTCGATTTCCACGAGCAGAGGGCTGCCTCCGCGAGGTAACCTATGGACACTCTGTTTTATTTTGTGTTGTATTTGTGTGGATCCACGATGCGCCGCCCCTCAACGCCGGGGACGAGGAGCACGACGCGGAGGCGTTCGGGTGGCTCGTGCCGGCGCTCGACGCCGGGCATCTCCCCGCCGAGACGATGGCCGTGCAGGTCACGCGGTTGCGGGGCCGGCGGGCGCTCAGCGACGCTATGCACCACGTCCTCGCCAACGGCCGGTCCGTGTGGATGTTCCTCAAGGCGTGGGCGGTGGCGTGCCGCGGGGGCGTGGATGGCGACGCAGCTGAGCCGCCGGCGTTCGACCGTGTGGTGATCAGGCTCCCCGGCGAGGAGCTTGCGAGGGCCGTGCTGCGGAAGTACGCCCCCGACCTGTTAATGGTACGTTACTTTAATCTTCCTGTACCTTTCCCGGCCAACTTCTTTTCCGACTCCTTCTTGTGTTGCTCATGCACGCCGGCCGCAAGCGCTCCCGCGAGATGCTCGACGTTGTGTTCCACGAGCTGGAGGCAGAGGCCAGGGAAGACGCGATGAGGCCCACCCTGGCCACTCAGCCGCCCAATTAGAAGGCCCGGAAGAGCACCGAGGTGAATAGAGATAAGGACAGGTTGCTCTATGCATCAGCCTTCGCTGGCGTTCGCCGCGGCAGCTGCAGCGGCGAGCTCGAGGCCATTACTCACTCCATCGTCCAGAGAGGACAGGAAGCCGGTGAAACAAGGGGCACAAGGTGAGGAACACACATTGAATCGCTGCAAATGGGGAGCCAATTTGTTATTATGTTCAATGATTGCTGTGAAATTCTTGCAGGTTCTGTGCCGGTGCCACCGCCGCCGCCACCACCACCACCGAGAGAGGATCGCCCCCAGCTATTCGGGACCTTGCAATCGTGAGATTGGTGAGGCTGCAATCGTGAGCTGTCATCCCTGCCCCTTGGTCAATGACCTCTGGAAGTGAGGTGCTTTTGTTTTTTCTTGCTGCTGTCATGCCTGTCTAGGATGACGCTGAGGAGGTGGAGGAGACGCCCAATCATGGAGCGACGCAATCCTTTATCTCGGCTCCTGCGAGGAATGGAAACGGTAAGCAGATCGTGCTCTATGGCTCACGAAACACGTCACTGCCGCTTCTCCTCACGCTTCTATTCCATGATGTCTTCTTATGCGGGTTGGTTTTTTATCTTTCTGCTATGTTTTTTTATTTTGTGTTCTTGCAGATCTAGGAATGCACTTGGTAACCTGAGCTTGCCTCTGGCCTCCACCCATTCTTGTTGCAGTAACTGCTCGGAGTGATTAGGGAAGTGATCAGCCACTAGCAGGAGAGGATTGATATGCTGTTGTTTTGAGAGGGTGCACGCCAGCCAATGTTTGTGCTCGTATGTCATTCGAGGAAATGCCGTGAAGCTGTAACAACACATATTTTGTTTGTCTGAGGCATAACTCCGTAGCCCCTATTGTCTTCCAATGGGCGTCACATATTGTCGTGATTGGTAAATTGCAGAAACTTGTGGAAAGCCAGAAAATTTCATGCTTTCTTGCTCAGTTTAACAAGTTCTACACTGCACTCAATTGGTAATCTCCTTGGTCCATTTGGGAGAGTATAATGGGCAAAAGGTCGATGAAATGATGATTTAGTTATTGGGAGTCAAGAATTACTGTCAGGTTACTACTCTCTAGGTACGGCAAGGTTTTCTTAGGTTGATCTGTCCCGCTTCATATTCTTTATCTGAAGGATAGATATTTGTTAGGAGCACATTTTGTTACTTGTAAGTGCCCATGACTGATACTAAATTGGCCTTGTTATAGAGATTATTATAACTCATTTCTTGGTATGATGTTTAATTCAGAAATTTTGTTCCAATAATATGATCTCCAGTGCAGAAAATAAAGTTGTTTCAGCTGATAGCCAATACAGAGGAGTGCTGAAATGCTGATCTTGTAACTAATCTTGTGCATGTGCCTGAATTGACAGTGTGAGCCATCAACAAGGGTTAAGGCTTTACGCTCAAGTGTTTTGCCCAACACATGCTCAAGGTAAATAGTTTAATTTCTCTTTTAAGCCAAGCCTTTGAGGTTGTAAGCAGCTTCTTATTGAAGAGCCTATTGAAGTAAGCTTCATAGGTGATTGTGGAGGAGGGTTTTGTTATTTGCATGCTTTAATACATCAAGTATCGAAGTATCTGTTCTGTTATTTATGTTGCCCGCTTTGAGAAAATGTCATTGTGTAATCTCAATTACTATTTATAGGTACTTTAAATATTAGACAGCTTAGTTTGTTCATGTAATCTGGGTATATGGAATATAACTGAGTTGATGCCGAATAATTTTTTCTTCAGTGTCTCTATACCTAATTATTATGTTTAGCTAAAGCATACCCTGTATACAATATCAGTCTGTTTGAATTTTGTGTATCTATTTAATTTCAATCTTTATGAAAGTTCCCGGGGACCAAATTGAGTCAGCTAATTGTATAAGCATGTCATGAGTTGTTTTACTTGGGGATACAATAGATAGTAATATCTCATTTTCCCAGGTTGTCAATATTGTTCTTGCTCTTCATGTCCACGACTTCGACGCAAGTTGAGATCCTATGTCTCTTCCTCCAATTTGGTCCTGGTCTAATACCCAGAATAAGAGGAAGAGTACATGATGATAGTAGAAAGGAAAACAGGTTCAGCCTCTTTCCTGAATTTTTCCTTTGATGGCTAATATGTGGCTCTCTATTTCTACAAGTTATGTGCGTTAGCCCGATTGGCTCTATCATAATGGTGTATCATTTGTTTAACTTTAACAAAAATACCATTTGGTTGTCTTTATCATAATGGTGTACCATTTATTTGGCTTTATCATATTTCTACAACTAATCTCCAGATCATAATGGTGTACCATTTGTTTGGCGCAACATTTAAAGGTAGGAGTCTACGGCATTTTTTCCCTGGGCATGCACCTACCTTATGAATCATCAAGGATATGAATCATGAAGTAGGCATAATATGGGATCGATCGGCGCTGCTATTTGGACTGTTGAAGAGTTGACCATAATGTCAGAGTAGGACAATCTGTGTGGTTCTGCATCCTATTTGGGGCTGCTTTTATGGGCCTTAGCGAAAAGGTTGAGTTTTGTTGCCCTTCTTTTGCAATGTCAGAGTAGGACAATCTCTACATGGGCAACGAATGCTTGGTTGGTGAGTTAGGAAAGGATTTTCTTTTTAGACAAAGGATCACCCTTTTAGGAAAGAATTTTCATGTGGCTTCCATCTGCACCTGTGGATTACTTTTTTTTTCTTTTTTATTGGTGATCCTTATGAGAAAACCTGGATGGATATCCAGTGTAACCACAATGTCAGCAATAACAAACAAGGATATTGAAATTACTTTACCAGTTCGTTTTACCATGATCCTTTTGTCTAGGGCACATGATTTCAGTACCAAGTGCTTTGTGGACTGTAGTTCCCTTGTAACATGGACTTTCCAATGTTATTTATTTTGCAGGCTTGCAAGCCAGAGTGTACACGATGAGCATGGGTTTCAACAAGCAGATCTTGGCTCAGAAGCTTGCAAAACTTAATAGCTCACAACAGAGCATAGAGAGTATCCTTCTTGACAGTTTCTCAGCCACCACTAATTTGGTGCTTTCTTTTCTACATGTACTTCACTGTAATTGTGACCAAGATATATGTTGTTTCCCCTTGCTGCATATATGTTGTGAAGATCATCAAGATCTTTTTTCTAGGGTGTAGAAGCAGTTTGACTGGCTTGCTATTAACACCATTCTTATAATGTGGCAGTTGTGTTTTTGAATATGGAATTATGTGACTCGTTTTGGGGAGATCTCAGTCAAAAAATAGGTTGGAATTGGATGCTATCTGCATGAGAGCAAATTCAAAAAGGAAAACTTAAATACATCAGTTTGTAGTATATGTGTTTGTTATTTCCTCGACCCTTTTTTTTCTATATTAACAATATTACCACATATGATATGTAGATCAAAATAGGAACATTTTGGTTTGCTGCTTGTTGCTTATAATAAAATCATTTTGTTAGCAGAATGGAGATTGGAAAGGCATCTTATTGCTTCGGTGGAAAAGGAGGGAGCAGAGGAAGAGGCATACTTGTTCTATAATAATTATGCTAGGGACAAGGGTTTCAGCGTAAGGAAGGAGAAAGCGAGGCATTCCACGAAGTCAGGAGAATTGTTGTTCAGACGCAAAGTGTGGCCTTCCTTCCAGGCGCAAAAGTAGTATACATGGCTGGACAACGAAGCGGACGAGGTATAGCGAATTGGCAGTACTAGGTGGAGAAGCATTTGATGTGTCAAAATGCCATTAAGAGTTCTGTAATGTTAAGAATTATTTGGGGGGCATCATTGCAAAGAAACACAGGATTGCTTGCGACGACAGTGATGGTCAGAGGTCATCTGTTCAAAATGATCAAACATGGCATAGTACAATAGGTTCTGTAGGTGATCCAGTTGTTGCTGCCACCAAAGGTGCACCTAGGAAGAACAACAATGGTCCCACGAAGGAAACCATCAATGGTTTGTCTGACAAGAGGTTTAAATCATTTTGGGAGACACGGACATATAAGTGCAGTGTATGCAAGGAGACTGGTCATAATAAGAATACATGCGAGAAACGACAGTAAGTAATTGTAAATACTTGATTTGGTTTTATTTTCTTATACAAAAGAATTTTCTGAAGCATTGTCAAATTTTAGGCTCCATTAACCTACCAGCGAGCAGAGTTGATTGAGGTGCTGCTCAGAAGAGTTGAAGCTAAGACAAGTGCGAGGTGAAGACTTATCTGGTGGTAGAGTTTGGCAAGAAGCAATCATAATGGGGAAGAGAAATGCCCGTGCAAGTGCAACCCAGCAGGATAGAAACCGTGTCATGTTGATTGTTTTTTTTTCGAAAGATTGGCATGTTGATTGTAACAAACCTGTTTCAGTTGTTTGAAGCAGTTGACGGAGGCTTAGTATTTGCGTTCATGTTCATTTGATAGAAGTTAATCTATTGATTCTTGGTACTGTGATTTTGGGGCAACAGGTTCTTAGTACTGTTATTATATGCAATGGAAATGCTTGAGGTAAACAGTTGTCCCATATTGGCATATTGCTGTCCCATTTTTGAACGATCTCATACTTGAGTGGCCAAGTCCAATGTGGTAATGAACATGTGTGTTTATCCCTTGGAAAGCATTGCTGTTTGGTGCTCTGACAACCAACCAATGAACCGAAGTCTGAACCTTCCTTTTACAGGCAAGAGGAATGCAAAAACCTGGACAAGTGATCTGGAAAAGCAGCGAGCATGCATACCGCCAAATAGCCCAAAAACAAAAACTGGACATGCATTCAGAAATGACATGTCTCACCAAATTCAGAATTGGCCAAAAATAAAAACTGGACATGCATTCCGAATCGAGCTTGAGGAGACGTGGACGCCGAACATTGTGGAGGGGTCGTGAACGTTTATCTTCAGCGAGAAGTTGAGTGTGACCAGCTTCGTCGGCACCCGGGTGCAATCTGTGCCTTCGCCGGCGTAGAAATTGTGCACTATCAAGCTCTGCAGAATGCAGATGCAGAACAGGCAATGGGAATGGTACATTAACAACTTAAGCATGAACTTCAGAAGTTCACAACTTCGGATGATAGGAAATCTGGAATGCTACATGAAATTCAGAAGTTCAGAGATCACTGATCATGGTAGATTCAGACGAATGTACCTTGACAAGGACGCTGGGCTTGTAGTGGCGACCAGCACCCCAGACGATGAGGCAGACGACGGTGAACGCCAGGAGGAGAACCGAGAGCCAGAAGGCGGCGACGCAGCACCGCGGGAGCTCCGGCTCGTCGTCGTCGTAGGCGCCTTCCTCGTCGATGGCGGCGACCTCGCGCCACCCCTTTGAGTTGGGTCCCAGCTGGCGCTTGCGGCCGGCGCCGGCGGCCCTGCAGCTGCCGGGTGACCGGAGCGTGCCGGAGAAGCACGTGGCGGAGGAAATCCTGGAGTGGCCGGCCGTCGTCGTCGAAGAGGGGTTCCCTTCGATGGAAAAGCAGGATTTCGCGAAGGAATAGGACCGGGAAAGTTACCCAGCGGTGAAAGGAGATCTGGGTGGATCAGGGACGGCGGGTTTGGGCTGGTCATGATTAGGGCCGGGCCCATTCGTTATCTATGAAAAAACAATTACGAAAATAATTAAAGTACTTTAAAATTCGTGCCATAATTTAAAAAGGAAGTACCAGAGCAGTTCCTTTTTTTTGATATTTTGGATCCCATATTTTAAAGTAAAGATGGTTTCTTGATATTTTAGTTTGTGAGATAAACAACAAGTATTTATTATAATAAAAATTGATTAAAATAGAAAAAATCTTGTAGTAATGCACGGGCACATGGCTATAATCAACATATACTCCGAATCAGATGGAGAAATTAATGGATTATGACACACCAAAAAAGTGAAGGACATACGTTAATTGGATCCTCCTCAAATTGCTGAACAAACTTGAATCACGTGAGTCATAACGTATGCAACATAATCAACCACGATTTTGCAGCCCACCATCCATACCTTTACGAAAAATAAAAACACTAATTTTCACTGACTTCGATGTGATCCTACAACTATTAAAATTAAATAATTGAATTTTTCATGTGGTCTATTTATATTGCTTCATGTATCGTACCCGTAGCAACGCACGGGCATTTACCTAGTATATTTCTAATTAAGAGATATGCTCCCTACTGTTAAGAAATCCCTAGTTAAGGGATAATTATGGGCTCATACCAAATATACCCCTGAAGGGTTCCCCACATCTATATATATCAACAATCTTGTATTCATCTATGACTAATGAGAAAGAGGCCCGAAGCTCCACCTAAAAAAACGAAGCTCCACCTATATCTGTGTTCATGTGTTCCTTGTGTTTGTGATGGGAAGGGAAACGGGATCTAATCTACATCTCCTCACGTCCTATTCTGGGATTGGGATTGGGAAAACCGGATCAGGGATTCGATTCTTAACACGTTATCAGCAGCTCTTCCAACTGGGTGAGTTCGTTCTTGATTTTATTTTGCATCAAGTCGATCTCGATCCTAATCATAGATTGATTCTTTATTTTCGATCTGAAATTTTGCATCGCCGGGCGCGCATCGATCGCCGAGCGGACGCCCTCCCGGCACTTCGCCGCGGCCAGGAAGCGCCTGCTGCCATCCTTGGAGGAATCGAAGACCTGCATGCACGAGAAACAGATCACGTGCAGGTGGCACTTCAACGAGCAAAGGAGAAGGCAGCGGCCGCCGGCCCTATTTTTTTTTCTCAATTTGGCATAAGTTCGATCTCAATTTAATTATGCTAATCTAAGATTGATTTTTGTTGATGTTGTCGTGCATGTTTCCTTGTGAATTCGACGAGTGACGCGTCGATTAACAGCATGTACACCGGCCGGAGTCCAATATGCCCGTTCGATCGACTCATGTATGTGCATGCAAGGACGGAGATCTTTATCCATACTCGCATACGTGTATATGTTCGCGGAATCGTCGACTACATCACTGTCGATGTCGGCGACCTTCATGATCATGGCCAGGGCGCTGGCCGCTGCCGCTTTCCGGCGTCAATTCTTCATCACGCAGGCAGGTCACTGACCTAACCTATATGCCCTACGCGGCACGAATCTACCTCGACATTCAAACAACGGTTTGTCGTGAACCATTTTTCTATATTGTCTACTAAATTAATCTGGAATGATTAATTTCTAGTAGATGAATTCGAACAGCAGATTAATTGTGTTTATAATTTATATAAATTTTATCTGCATTCAAGTTCTACTATGCTTTTGATCATGTAGATTAATCATGCTGGTAGATCGATTTATAACTCTGAACCAGATTGCAACACTTTGTGGATCTATTTGATACGGATATGGACTAAGACGCCGGCTATCCCACCACGCTATGCATGTATGCCGGCGTATCCTGTGCATCGCTGGCCATCCCAACGCACAGAATGGAATCTGTGCGTACGCCGGCAAGTTCTAGTACATGAAGCTTCCCAAGCGCTACGTTCTGGTAAACACCAACGCTTTTAGCGCGTAAGCCAGTAAACCTGTTATGTGTGGTGCTGCCTGAAGTCGCACTTTAACTAATTTTTTTTTCTGTGAGTCATAGCCTTGTTCGGCCATCTTAGGTCGTTGTTGTGGCTCTGTCGGCCACTGCTGGTTGCTATACATCAAAATATGCTTTGCATGCATTACCTTCTTATTAGGTCACGCGCTAACATACAAAGGGTCTGGTCATATACTCTATACCGTGCGCCTGAAGCCGCAACACACGCCAATTGCCTATAATGGGACAATTTAATCTTTCCGATAATTTCTCTACTAGATTAAAATCTTGCAGATTATTATTTTCTAGTAGACTAGTTTTGCTAGTATATTAAATTTGCTAGCTCTATAATTAATTGGTTGATTTTGCTAGCCTACTGTTCACTAGAATTGTTTCTAGTTTTCCTAGACAGCGTGTGTGTATATTGATCATGGGTTTGACTCATCTGTCATGTGCGGTATATTTACCTGAAGCACAGTGCACCGCTGACACCTGTAGCTGCCATCGTACAGTTGAGTAGAGCGGCTTGACTATTTGCTTATGCGGCTATGTATGTGACGCTGCCACAGCCCTGCTGGTTGTGGACGAACCATACTCTTCGTCGCTGTCCTGTCGGCATACCGCCTGGTATATTGTTGTGTGTTCTCCTTACATTGTAGTGGGTGTCTTGCTCGTCGATGCGCTGCCTTGCAAATCAGGCCAACCCACCTGGAAGTTTTATGTTGATTTGTATCCTTGCATTTATGTATATTTATATGATTTGTTATTTTGTGGCATAATATATTTATATATATAGCCAAAAGGCCATAATAATTATGGAAATCATATAAAGTTTGGAAACATATGGGAAATTAATGAGACCACACTCTATTACTTTGCTCTCTCTTCATGCATAAAGTTAATTTACCTGAAGT
Organism: Echinochloa crus-galli; assembly: GCA_900205405.1. Taxonomy (NCBI): domain Eukaryota; kingdom Viridiplantae; phylum Streptophyta; class Magnoliopsida; order Poales; family Poaceae; genus Echinochloa; species Echinochloa crus-galli. The sequence goes on along the minus strand of OAMR01000138.1, from coordinate 2,410,202 downwards.
AACCTGAAGCAATATAACATAATGCATGAATTTGTTTCCATAGTAAGACATCACAAATGGGAATTATAATTATGTGCTCGAATGGCGAGCTAGTAATACCTGACCAATGTTCTAAATATTAGATAAAAGGCTTACAATCTCAGTTATAAAATGCACAACCCGATGTTGGCATCTTCCGCTCTTTGCTGCTGAAAAAGCATGAGGTATACAATGATATAAAAAGTAATAACAACCCCGCCTCCTAGCGACATGAAGTTGCAAAAATAGTGACTAGTTGTCAGTAATATTCTGAGAAGTTTTCTACCATGTTAGTGTGGAAACCATTGTGCGTTCCTGAAGAATTACAGTACTTGTCCTACTCTGAACAATAATTCTCAGAATCACATAAAGTCATCGAATAGACTTGGGGATAATTACTAAAAAGTATGTAATATACTATTAAGTATACTCGCAAAAAAAATATACTATTAAGTATAAGCGTAAGCCAAATGGTAAAGGTAAGTCCCTGATGGACAAGCTGTTTGGGCGGCTTTGTATCAAAGCTGTTTGGATAGCGCCCTTTCAAGATCTACTGCTGATGTACCAGAAGTAAAAATAGCAGTAAGACGATTATTAATCCCACATTATTGCAGAGCTTGAAGCTAAATTTGGGTATTGACCCATTCTTGGTAGGCGCTGAAAAGCCATAAAATTTGTGAAAGAAATCGGTAAATCTTTGAGATTGCCTATTGCTTTCTCTTATCTTTTTCAAGTCTTATTATGATTTATACATATGAGAGTAGTATGGATTGTTTCGAGCTAGTCCCAGAAGGATTTTGGTCAATTATTTTGGCTCTCGCCAAGTAATTTTCAGCCCTTGCTTAGTCAAAAACTTTGCACTATAATGATATTTCCCATATAATATGGATTTTTGGCCTTATCTATTCTATTCGTAAAGCTTCTTTTTATGCTGAACAATGAAGAGATTGGAATCAAGCTTTATAAAAAGTTGTTATATAACATGGGGAGAAACCTTTCCTCGTAGGCATTTTGCACCACAATTAAATGGCTTGGGAATCTATAATCGACAAGTGTTAGCATCAATCACCTGAAGTTGTGATTGTGAATTGAGTCTGTATGGAATACATATCAGCCACATGTTTTCGTTAGTTGTACTGTGCACTTGAAGTTGCAAGTAGTACTCCGGCCTGTCGATCGGAAATCCAACCTTGGACTATGTGCTAGCTCATTCCCTTGTATGTCCTCGAGGTATTGTTGAATGTGGTTTAGGTTCTCTTCCAAAACAAAATTATACTTAAAAATGTTGCTACAAATGTAATGGTTAATGCCTAATTTAATTGATGGTATGAGTGATTGGCTAAACCATGGGCAATAACAAAATGAGCCGGACTACATGCCCTGCATATAAATGCTTGGCAGCATCGGCCTGATGCCGTGCACTTTTCCCTGGAGAATTTTTATGGCTAAGAATTGTGCTACACATGGCAATTTAAATCCTGAAGATTGCATGTATATTAAGTTGCAATAATAAGTATATAGAATTATAACCGGTGAACAACCGATAGTTATGTATCTCACTCGAAGTTGAGCATAATCCTTTCAGCAGAAGGAAATAAATGCAGTGTTCATGCCACTGTATTAATCTAAGTCTGAACTCACTGCATATGAAGATATAAATTGAAAAAACCCCATCCTCTTTAATGTGCATAAGATTTCCTAAGTAAATCACCACCCTAGCATACACTAGTCACTACCAGAAGATAGTGGCGGGGGATTTTGTAAGTATGTTTTCAGAAATATCTCGGCATTAGGGGGAGATAAATGCCCATCTTAGATAATGCCTTGATATTTATATAGAAGAATAAAATGCACAAGTCAAACTGAACCTGTTGTTTAGTGTATACTCCTTTATATATGGAGTTTGCCAGAAAATCATTTGATTCATTGAGGAGTAACCATGGTGGTTTAAATACATTATAAATGCTTCTACCTGAAGTAGATGTGGATATACCCGGGATTAATATCATATCCACACTTGACTTATTGGTACGATCTACTTCTGCGGGGACGCCTGCGAACGTGATCCTACGCCCTTAGTCAAAGCATATGCACTTGATGTAAATTCACGTTGTATGTGAAAACTCTCCTCAAATGAACTCACCCTGCTGGTGATTTATCTCAAGAAGAGGTCCATCCTGAAGATGAAATTCCTAGCGATGCGCGCAATACAATAGTGCTAGGGATACGGAACAATAATAAATTTTTCGTTTTAGGAAATGACGAAAATACTAACTGAATATTGTGGGAAATAAAAGTGTCGACACCTGTCTTGTCTCTTTAATTGCAAATGATTCTCTTCGAGAGAACCCGGATCCGGAATAAAGTCCTAGGCACGAGTGCTTGATGCTCTCTTATCGGGTCAATGAAATATGCAATTGAGGCTGAACCAAAAATCGCAAAGTAAAAGTTCTGAGCCTGAAGTTCAGACACTTATGGGTCATTATTGATATAATAGGTGGTGAAAGAGATGGTTCAAATGGTCTTGGAATGGACCGATCCCCAATGTGTGCTGAATAAACACAGTTCCGTTATGTAATATATCTGGCAAAGGCATGAATAAAAAAAATATATGTAGTTAATAGGATTTTGAAAATCCGACGTGAGATCCCAGTAGGACTCATAATTTTGAATTGTGAATAAGCAATAGTTAAATCTCATACCAATATTATATTTTCTAAGAAGTTTGTCTTCTTTACGAAAATTACTCTCTGTGTAGAGAATACCTCCCCGTTGAGAGGATATTTCCCTGAAGGAATTTTCTTGAAGAAACAAAATTAGTCTGAGTTGAACACCAAAATTTGATAATTCTTATAGAAGTACAAAGACCCATATAAGACCCGAGAAAGTATGAAAGGAGGAACCAAAAGATCAGAAGAGCGCCATCTAGTTATAGGTGCATTTCAGGAGTTTTACCTCCGAGTTTTACTTGGTATATGTGTATCTCCTGATATATATTCCACCAGGAGATTTGGAATGGCGGTATCCTCTAATACCCTGAAGGTAGAAACCCAGAAGGTATGGTGTTACTGGCAATTATATCCCCATTGCGCTAGTATGACAGACTAAAAAAAATATATATGATCGGTTAAGATTATTGAAGGACTATAGATGGTCATGGATGGACCTTTGCCCTTTTGTTACGCCGTTTTAGAGCTGCAATTGATTAAATCTTGGATAAATTTATTGTATTATACATTGTGGCTTATGATAGGGATGAAAATATGACACCCCAATTTCCCTTCTAGTTATTCTAGAAGAATAATGCATATCTTGAAGAATATGTTAGAATAAAGGCTTCAACGGATGTTGTCGCTAGGGGGAGAAAATGCTTAGTATTGATCTTAATTGATGAGACATTGAGTGTCCTAAAATGTGTCTTGAAGGCATCAATTTGATCTGAAGGCTCTGTCAATAGATTGCTTGAGTTCCAATAGATTAATACTACAAATTAAAATGGCTTACCTATGCTTACCTCTCATGTTTCAGAAGATATTTGAGGTGAAATTTCTAAACTGATCCTTGAAGTGAGATGCAATTTATTTGCTAAATATTATACACATATACTTCCAGAAGAAAGTGTTCTTGCCATAGTGAAATGGTTTTGCTTGTGGAGTTTTGACGAGGCATGAGTTTGTCGTGGTATTCGCCCAAGGGGGAGTGTTAAGAAATCCCTAGTTAAGGGATAATTATGGGCTCATACCAAATATACCCCTGAAGGGTTCCCCACATCTATATATATCAACAATCTTGTATTCATCTATGACTAATGAGAAAGAGGCCCGAAGCTCCACCTATATCTGTGTTCATGTGTTCCTTGTGTTTGTGATAGGAAGGGAAACGAGATCTAATCTACATCTCCTCACATCCTATTCTGGGATTGGGATTGGGAAAACCGGATCAGGGATTCGATTCTTAACACCTACTACCTGTAGTAAAAAAAAGGTGGCTGCATAGAGTCAGCACGATTTCGACCATCAGTTTATCTTAGAATATGTTGATTGATCTTCTAAGAATGGTATGATGGCAAGCTTTGTCTTTAAAATAGTTTCAATGAGACTTTGGTACATTCTGACCCAATAATTAACGGTGAAAGTAGTGTCGACCCAGTGATCATATCGTACTTCGTCCAAATCAACATTAATTTATCTGTGATGGGAGAGAATAAAAGACAAGGCTTCACTGTTGAAGGTCAACCATCGACCATAATATGCATGCACTGCTCTAAACGGTTTGGGTTAGGTACTCGCAAAAAAAAAACGGTTTGGGTTAGGTGTACATGACATGATATAAATTGCCACAGGTCTCATCGAAATTGTTAGGGATTATATATGTGCCACTCGGCCCCGCGCGCGATCCGTGGCTGCGATTTGCCAATTGCCATTGCTCAACTATCTAGCTTCGTAGATATCATAGCTAGAGCATTTTCCTCTCGATCGCGAGAAATAAAGTTGCCCATTCCCATTTCCCATCCAGCTCTGCGTCCTGTGAATCTGTGATGCCCTTGTGCTCCGATCCGTTTGTGCCCCGTGCATGGTCAGCACAATCAATGGCTGCGCAAGCGGAACAGGGCCCTCGGCCCCTGGCCGTGGGCGAGAGGCCCAGCAGCCCAACAAGTCCCGTGTCCCGCCGTCTAGCTAGTGAAATGGGCCGCAGTCGCCGACGCCGAGCTCGCCTCCACGGTGGAGGAGGCTCCCATGCATCATGCATGCCGGTCATCACTGGCCCAAGGGCCCCGCCATAGAACTTGTTTCGCCGTAGAAGCTTCCCATTACAGAGACAGATGGGCCTGTCTCCTGCTATCCTGCTGTTCATCTTCCTCTTCCATGACCGTTCCTTCCATTTACCCATGCAAACATCGTGTACCATTCTAGTTTTTCTCTCTTGTCTCGTGCATAGAAGGCTAACAATAGGTTTATCAGGTTGCAATCGGTTTATTTGGTTTTTTTCTCCAAAATAATGGTTAGTTTAGTTATCTTATGATAAATTTGTCGGGCAAAGATGTGCAGGCCACACTGGAGTAGTTGGTAACAAAGAGGCGAGACAACCACACCGAAAAATATTGCACATATGTAGAATTTGTGTCTCGAAATGTGGCGTCAATTTTCGGTGCTGCCATGTAGCGTGGCGTAGCAAATTGCAGTGTGGAACCAAGCATGTTATAAACATATCGAATTTCTAATTTTTTTAATCATTCATGTCTGATGTTTTCTCTCTCGTCTCAAATAAATACTTGTGAGCTCCACTAACTCTAACAAGTTTTAAATTTCAAATTAGGTTAGGGTTCTAGTGCCTTCCAACTCTGGACCGCCACGGAGATCGCCGTCCCAATAGATGTCGCAGCGGCGCGTGGAACGGTGAGGCATGCAGTGGATGGCTCGAACATTGCGGTGGGCGGTGGCTGTGGATGGATTTATGTTTTGACGATGGATGGAGGCAGGTTGGGTGAAGGATCGATACGGCGATCAGATAGGGAGAAGTGAATGGGAGCCGATAAAATTTTCTCTCGAAAGAGCAACCCGGTCTATGTCCCAAATTCACTTCCGATGAGTCCAACTCACTTCCTTGCCAGGTCCACAAAGCCACTGGAGTGCTTTTGGACCTAGGAACAAGTACCAAAATAATTCAACACGATCACACAGCGGAAACCGAAACTTGCAGCACCCAGCCAAAAGCAGTCAGACCGGTTTTGCTCTGATCTGCAAAACCTCAGCAACAACCTCACAAACAAGCTGCAAAACCTCCCAGAAGAAATCCCCAACCAAACAATCGGTCGAATCCTGGCTAGAACATGCTGCAAAACCTCCCAGAAGAAATCCCAAACCAAACAATCGGTCGAATCCTGGCTAGAACATCAAGGATCTCAAATCTCAGTTCCAGGCTAGAAACCGGTCAGACCGGTTTCCCAAACCAGTCATACCGGTTTTCCCCAGACAGAAACAGGAAATTTCGCCCGCGGAAAAACTCGATCTTACCCTTCAAATTTTTCACGATTGGCTCCATGGATTCAAGCGACACTTTGGGGATAGGTAGGATACATCGTGAACTAGTCATGGCTCCAAAACCGTCCCAAATCTCGCACTAAATCAAGAGTAATCGCAAATCTAAGACATGGCTTCCTCTTTCTCGGGTTCCAACGAAATTCACCAAATTCGAGAAACTTCCCGAGGATTAGGAGGACAAATCACTAGAAAAGGATCACTAGAGACCCAAGAGTGAATCCCCCACGAAACCCTCCAAAGAAACGCCCTCAAACGCGATGAATACAAAATCGCCCAAAAACACCCAAAAAAGGAAAAACGAGGAGGAGCTCAAGAACACGATGAACAAACTTGAGATTCTCTATTGCATCACGAGGTCAACATCTTTACAAGAGGGCTAGCCTCCTCCCTTCATCCTACCCACTTCAGAGTGGAGGAAAATCAAAATGGAGAGGTCCCCTTCTCTCTTCCTCACAACATGAAGTACTTGGCTAGCCTAGAGAAACAAGAGAAAATGAACTAGGGTTCCAAGAGTTGGCTGCCATCTCCCACCAAGGTGAGTATATATGGCCGCCTCCAAAAGACTAAACTACCCTTACAACTTAAAAGGAAGATACACGCCCTCAAGCGCAAAACGGTAAAGTTGCAGATCTTTTCTTCCGGCTGGGCACGCATCCATCTGAAGTTGCTTCCCTCCGACGCAACCTTCGAGATCACGCTGCGTGTCCTCCGCTCCGAAGCTTCCCGACGCCCATGTGGAACCGGTCAGACCGCTTTCCCTGGCCAGGTCTTCGGACTTGGTTTTGTGGCCCAAACCAAGAAACCTTCCTCCTCTGGTTTTGTGGTGAACCAGTAAACCCCGCACACTTGGTCCAACCTCCACGCCAAGCTTCGAGCACGCCAAGCCTTTCGCCTCCGGAGCACGGACGGTCTACTCGGTCTTGCCTCGTTCCTTGACTCGGCTGCGCCCAAGTACCGGCTCGATCACCTTCATCCACGTCGCCTTGCTTGTTCTTGCACCATGTGAACCGCACTTGATCCCATCGGTCACTAGGTCCAGCGAACCAAGCCTACTTGTCTCTTCGCTCCTGAGAGGCCGCTCCGGCTAAGACCTTTCGCACTTGTTCTTCACCTGCACCAATGCGAACCAAGCCGCATTCAACACCTGCAATACTTGAGCCAAGACAAACGTCAAATTACACCACGTTGTCAATCACTCATCACAAGGAAAGCGACCAT